>JAUELF010264717.1:0-14414 GCA_031471495.1 Clinocardium nuttallii | reverse complement strand
TGTGTCAAAAAATTGGGTGCTATTGTTAAAATAAATTTTAGAAAAAATTGTGAAATGAAGTAATTGGTTAACCTTCCTTGTGGCTCAGGCTTGTGGGTAATAGCATTACAACTGACTCCATTGAGTCAGGGTAAATGGATCAAACAGTACTGACACATTACCCAGGAAATCCTGTGATATAAGTGTAAAATTGTTGTAAGGCTTAAAGCTGCTAAGCTGCATATAACACAGCACGAAGAACTTTAACCAATGTGGTCCAAGCATTCGTCTACAAATTTCCTTTTGTATCTCAATTCTACAAATTAACTTGTTGTTTATGATCCATACTAATGAATTTCACCCTTAATCTTAAGAAATAGACCGTAATAACTCGACTAGCAGCAATGTAGATTAAAAATTAAGATGAAACTGTTCATGCATATTCAATCAGATCCATTGTACATGCATCATGATCAATTTAATTTGGCTTAAACTTTTCTATTGAAGACCTTTCAAAAAAATAGATCTGTTGTGAAATATTGTAGCCTTAAGGGTTAGTCTGTTTCTCTGTAATTGCTTTCTTACCATGCATTTTATTGTTTTCCCCATATAGAGTTAAAGAGCTAGCTTTTATTGGGTTTCCATATATGGAAGCCATATCACAGCTGAATGAAACACATGTGTAAATTCTTCTTGTCTTGTTTGGAGATGTTGTTAAATTGCTTTTGCTTGAAACCATATTTACTGAGGCAATATTATGTTAGAGTGATTGGTTGTCTTGATCATGATATTCTGTATTAGTTCAAAGAATTTGATATTAACTCTTGACAATATCATATATATATTAGTCTCTCACATTCTATGAAAAGTGGTCTTGGCAAATTTACGCGCAAGGATAAAGGTCTATTTGCACATCCATCTATTTTGCCTTATATGGTGAAAACTCCAAAAGTGTCTGGCCGATTTTCAAATAATTTTGAAGAAATGTTCCTTGGGTGAGTCTATCAGATTCCTTCAAGCCATGTTGATTGGTCAAAAAACATGGCCACCAAGGGGCGGGGCTATTTTGCCTTATATGGCTATTGTGAAAACTTGTGTTGGATCAGATCAGATCCCTTCAAGCCAAGTTGAATTGTTTGAAACTATGGCCGCCAGGGGGCGGGGCTTACATGGCTCAAGTGAAGAAAAAAAATCAGGTGAGCGATACAGGGCCATCATGGCCCTCTTGTTATGAATATAAGCTGTTTCTCCTTTGCTAAGAATGTTTTCAATAGTTGTTTGCTGCAGATGTGTTGGCATTTGACAGTTTTTGGAAAGGGTTTAAATTTGCCTATGTTTGTTATCACTATAAGGCTTATGATTACCAATCTGGGACCTCTGGCATTGTATTGCCTGCGCTAACAGTGAACACTCGACAAGCAGAGACTTGTGTATATCCACAATGTATATCTGCACATATTATAGATGCAATAATTGCCCCAACACCTTACCTTGTCTATTCACCTTTCTCATCATCTGGATGGTGTAGTGGTAAAGCATCAGTCTCCGGTACGGGAAATAGTGGGTTTGATCACTTGGTCTGTCATACGAAAGACTTCAAATATGTAATGGTAGTATTGTGGGGGTAAGCATAACGACTGACTTGCTGATTGCCCGATAAATGGGCCAGTAGTACTGGTAACTTACATAATTTGGTGATATAACTGAAAACTGTTGAAAGCAGCGAAATCATCATGCAAACACACTTACACATTGTATATATTCACCTTTAACATTATCTGCTTCATTATTGGAGTAACTGAGGACCAACAAGACTGAATTGCTAGACCCAATTCACATATTGTTTACTACCTATCAAACAGTCATCTTCAAGCCTCTATAGGATAGCACTTGTAAACATTTGCGGACACATCTGCAATAGACTACAGTGTAGCAGAAGAAGAAATTCCTCCTAGTCATTATGAGAAATTTCTCCATTTGCCTCAATGTTTTCAATTCTACATTGTATAACATTTATAACATTTTTTTAATATAAATTTATGCCTTGATTTTTTGGTATGGTCTGCTGCAGTTTTGTTGTATGTGGGCAAGGGTTGGATATTTCTACATACATTCAGTATCGGACTAGTAGTTTTAAATTTATTTAGTTTACATCAATTGCGAAACATTCATTTGGCTTATAATTATCACTCGATGATTGCTTCCTGGAGACTTAACCAGTCCTCGCGTCGTTTGTGTGGATAAATCCCAAAGTCTTATCACAGGACTCGAACCAGGAACCTTTGATATGAGAGGCCGACGCTCTACCTCTGCATCACTGTCTTCCACACCACTTGAGCAGCAGTATTACTGTTAAAGAAAGAATTGTTTATTAAAAGCGGTTTTTTTTTAGACACAATGTTCCCCAAAGTCTTCTACTGCAGATGTATCAAAATGCAGGGTTAAGTGGTTGTGAATAAATTTTACAATAATTGTCCCCTTTCAAAGGACTTGTGATCTCTTGTTGGATTAAAGATGTAGACAATTTACAAGCAACAACTTTGATATTAAACATAATTATCTCAAACAAAGAGTTTGTAAATGGTATGTACCCTTTCCCTCGTATAGACGCTTTCTGAAGCCTCTGCAGCAGGCAGCTTTTTGAAAACATAGTGACAAACGAGGAAAATGCACAAAACATGCAATTTCTCCTTTTGCCACAATTTATCTATTCAATTAGAGATTTTCTATTTTTTGACAAAATATGTTCAAAGTTGTCTGCTTCAGAATTGTCATATGAGGGAAAGTTAATTTTGATGCCTGGATAATAAATGAACAATATTCCTGAACAGATTTCCCTTTCAGAGGTCTTGAAAAGCTTTAAATTCCACCTTTGTCACAATGTTTTTAACGCTTTTTATTGATTTTGTTTCATAAATGGAGATTTTTCATATTTTTGTCTAGATATTTTTAAAGTTGTATGCTGCAGATTTGGTGTATGTTGGATAAAGCTAAGATTTGATTATTATGGAGACATGTATTGCCATAACGAGTATATGGTGTTAATTAGGAATATGTTTGGGGAGATTATGTGCATGCATATAACCTAATTGTCTATCAGATTTTTTCCCTAATCTGAGTATGTTGTTGTTCTGTGTTTGTTTACCCTCTCCTCTCACTTGGCTATAAAGCCATTTGGCGAGCAAAGAATGAAGAGCTTTTTTACAGATGGCAAATATTTTCAGTTCTAACTAACCCTTTCCCATGTTGCACCAGTACATGTTCAACAATTTTTAAGGTGATACCCTTGAAAACAAATCGAAACGAATGTGAAAAGTCTCTTAAATTTAAAGTACACGTACGGTATAAATATTAAACAGCTTTTAAAAAGTTATTACAAAAAGAGAAATTTCTTTTATGACATTGCTTCAAAAATTGTCTGCTGCAGATTTGTCCAAAATATTAATAAGAATCTGATGTTGGACTTGATACTAGATTATACCTTAACCCTTTCCCTCATACAAAACAATTCTGCAGCAGACGACTTTTAACACATTTTGTCAAAACATGGAAAATCTCTTTAATTAAATGGATATGACAAAAAGTGGAAATATTGTGTCAAAAGGAGAAATTGCATGTTTTGTGCAATTTCTTCTTTTGTCACAATGTTTTCAAAAAGCCGTCTACTGCAGAGGCATCAGAACGCGTCTATATGAGGGAAAGGGTTAACAGTTAAAATAGGTTTAAAATTCAACTTACACCCTGATCTGTCGTATGGCTCCATACTTTCCAAAAATATCATACATTTCTTCTGCTGTTATTTTGTATGGAAGATTTCGAACATATAAGATTCTATTAACTTCTGGCGGAAGCCGCACCTGCAAAAAATACCAAAGTGAGTTTGTTTTGTTTTAACAGTGTTTACAACTCAATTATTTTACATCAATTACAAAACAAGCTATCAGCTCACATTAATCATGGTCGATTTCTGCTTCCTGGAGATTTAAAACAAGTAATTTCGCTGTTTGTGTGGAAAAAACCAAAAGACAGAATTCCTCTTATCACAGCATTCTAACCTGGGATTTTTGTCAAAACAATTGAAAAGCAAATTGAGTTAACCCTTTCCTCATACAACAATTCTGCAGCAGACGACTGAACATATTTTGTCAAAAAATAAAAAATCTCTATAATTGAATGGGGTTACTATGAATAAAAGTGGATCATTGTGGCAAAAGGAGAAATTGCTTGATTTGAGCAATTTCTTCTTTTGTCACTATGTTTCCAAAAAGCCATCTGCTGCAGAGGCATCAGAAAGTGTCTATTATGAGGAGGGTTAAAATGGTGAATGGGAAAAACCTATATTGATTGATTGGGGGATTAACGGTTTCAACAAACTTTCCGTAATATCACAGCGGCCAGTTCACCCATGTGTTTCCAGGGCTTTTTGCACATACTTTACCGACACCTGTCTTTCCAAGCAACTGGCTGCTTTTCTACAAAGACTATTAGCCCAATGATGGAGGACGAATGACCCTTGCTGCATTGGCTTTTGTTAAATCAATAAATGTCTTAAAAGAATGTTAGCCCAGGGGGTTCAGACTGAAAAATCACCATATATATGCGATGTATTTCTAAGTAGGACTTCTAAGAAAGAAAAGACTTAAGTTAAATTACTCATAAAGTATAAAACACGTATTGTATTCGTTTGAAAAAACGGCTTCTTCGGTTAATGAGCGTTTAGGTAACCCTGATCAAAAATTCATGAATAACTACCTCGCTGTTATTTATTTGTATATATTAAACACTTTATATGAACATATTACGTTTAATAGATCAAATGGTTAAACCCAATGTTGAAATAAGTGATACATACGTTTCCTTTTCTTCCCATTGCCATGATTCCTGTTTATTTGGGTCCGTTTATTTGTGTTGGTATTGACTGCTTCACGGGCTTTTAGATAGAAAGCTTTATCAATATTTAGGAAACGAATACCAATTTATTTTAGGTCGGAGATAACTCATTTTCTCCATAATATGAACATTAATAAAATATATATTTTTTACTTTAATAATTTAATTGCAATGAATAACAAACTAAGCAAGTAATTAAAAAATAGTAGAATAATCGATTTGAACTGAAAAGTAGTCCCAGATATGGCTTTCACAGCAAAAATAATACACACATTGCGGCTTATTAGAACTAAATTTGGTGGTCTTAGACCATTTTCTTATTCTCAAATAACCTTATATCATTTTATCAATTATAAAAAATCGTAGATGATTTAATTATATATCTAATTTCAATAAATAAAAAAAAATGTTATAAATAAAGTTAATGGAAACATATCACGTTTTGTAATATTTCCTGTTTTTCCATATAATCAAAATAGTTTAGAGATTATTCATGACATCATTTTGCCAGGTTGTTGATTTCCTGCCTCATCTGCAACTTAGTCATTCCAATTCCAGACAAAATGTCAGCTCCAATAAAATCTGAAGATAGTTTCGAAGCTCCACAGGAAGCAGGTAAACAGTTGTTACTGCCCCCATTTCGTCATAGTTTAATCGCACAGAAACAGCTTTCGTATCTATATTAAATTCCCCACCCACACCTCAGTCGCAGTAAATTTTGACAAGCTGTCAAAAAGGGTATCTTTCTATCTATCTATTGATTCTGCCTAAGTCGACTTTCGGGTATGAGTGTCAGCTGTGCGTCAGTGCAAGAAAGGGATAAAAGACAAAGTATATCAAAAATGAAAGTAGTTTAAAAGACGACAGCAGGTCACCAAGTGGGAGTTATAAGATTAAAAACTGTAAAACACTTTAATTTAAGGTGTTAAAGAAATGACACTCTGATTCATATATCGAGATTCAACATAAGAGGGAAGAGAAGAATCTTATGGTATCCAGACAGATGCTTAATTTAATAACATACAGTTAATTTAAGTCAGACAAACCTTTTATTGAATCTGTTATTTAAATGAACAGACGACTTTGAAGACATTTAGTCAAACACATTTATGGAAACGGTCTAGAAACGAGAGAATATAAGTCGTTATTGAATGAAATTGAAAACATTGTTGCAGAAGGGGAAATTAGAGCGCGTTTTCGGTGTCTTTGACGCTATTTAATTGACATTGACATATGTAAAATAAAAATCTGCATCTTTTATGACGCAACAAAAATGAATACAAATTTAACGGTTATTCGATTGCCCGGGGCAAGTAAAAGTTGAGTCCGGGCAAGCTATTTTTCCCAGCTAGAATCCTTTCTGAGACAAATATATTAACATGTCAATATTTGATCAAAACGTGTTGAGTTTAAGCAATAAACAAATAAATTTTGTAAACTGGAAGTATTTACATATGAAGTAGATGTGCTGCGCATGCTCTTACAAATGGTTTTTTCCAACATGTGCTATTTATAACACCAAATGCAGTAAAAGAATTATTTGCGGCGTTAAAAAGACAAATACTGTTTTAATAACACAAGTTGTAAGTCTATATACCATTCCGGACTTCAATCCTTTGTATCGCTGACAACCCAAAACATATATAAATCAGTCCTAGTTACGTATTCTTAATGCATCGCAATTGTTTGAAATACAACACATGTGTCACTACCACATATGTGTCACTAAGTAAACTGGCTGGTACACTTGGTACCACATTATGTGTCATTAAGTAAAGTGGCTCATACAACATGCTTGAAATTTGACATATAATCTCAATCAACATATGTTTATCAGCTCCACTGGCACTGGCTGAAAGCTAGTCGAGTTTATTTCATGGTGATTTGTGCGTCGTGTGTGCATGCATTAACTTTTTCATTTTAACAACTTCTCCTCCCTAACCGCTTGGCCAATTGTGTTGAAACTTCATAGCATCCTCCCAATGTCCTCTCCTAAAAAAAATTTATCCATCCAAAATACTGGTTTCCATGGCAACCGGGAAAAAAAAGAGTGAAAATTAAAAAATCTTCTTCTCCGAAAGTGTTGGGCCGATTTTCAAATAATTTTGTAGAAATGTTCATATTGTGACCCTTTATTAGATTCCTTAAAGATATTTTGAGAGGTTGAAAAACATGGCCGCCAGAGGTGGGGCTAGTTTGCCTTATATGGCCGAAAGTGTTGCCGATTTTCAAATAATTTTGTAGAAATGTTCCTTTGGTGACCCTCTATCAGATTCCTTCAATCCATGTTGATTGGTCGAAAAATATGGCTGCCAGGAGGTGGGGCTATTTTGCCTTATATGGCTATAGTGACAAACTTAAAAATCCTCTCCGACGAAAGTGTCAAGCCGATTTTCAAATAATTTTGTAGAAATATTCCTTGGACGACCTTCTAACAGATTCCTTTAAGCCATGTTGATTGGTTGAAAAACATGACCACCAGGGGGCAGGGGTGTTTTGCCTGATATGGCTATATTGAAAGAAAAAATTCTCCTCCTAAACACTATTTGGCCGATTTTCAAATAATTTTGCAGAAATGTTCCTTGGATGACACTCTACAAGATTCCTTTAAGCCATGGTTGTTAAATAAACATGGCCACCGGGGGCAGGGCTGTTTTGAGATTTAATTTTTGCAAGTATGGCCATGGAGGGATACTGGCCCTCTTGGGCCTCTTGTTTAGGATTTCATGCCGAATAAATTTGTAGGTAAATATTTATGTTCAGCTCCACTGGCTGAAAGACATTTCAACTTCAAGCTCATGTCATGGTGAATTGTTTGTTGTGTGTAAGCCTGCGAGTCAACATTTTCTCTTCTGTAACCAGTTGGTCAATCAGGATGAAACTTCATAGGTAGCATTTCTTCAAGCCATGTTGATTGGTGGAAAACATGGCCACCATGGGGTAAAATTCTTCTCCTCAGAAAATATCTGGCCGATTTGCAAATAATTTTTTTGTAGAAATGTTCCCTCACTGGGTGACCCTCTACGGGAATACCTCAAGCCTTGATTGGTTAAAAATAAAATTAGTTTTTGTGGTTGGCTTGATAAATCATGGCCCTCTTGTTTGTTAGAATGATTTCAAATGGTTTATAAATACACATTTAATAAATAAAGTACTTCAACATATCATGTTTTAGGTTCATGTGTTTATATTTTTGTATTTTCAACTTAGCCAGTCAAGCTTATGTCTCATTGTTTTTTGGCTACAAGAGATGTTTGCTCTGTAACCATTGGACCAATTGGGATAAATCTTCATATGTAGCATCCTCTCAATGTCCTCTCCTAAATCCTTCAATTCTTTTGGATCCAGGTAAATGACTGGTTTCCATGGCAACCGAAAAAAAATATTTAAAAATTTCTCCCAACCTGATTGGCAGATTTTCAAATTGATTTGTAGAAATGTTCCTTGGGTGACTGTCCAAGAATAATTCTTTCAAGCCATGATGATTGCTCAAAAAACATAGACAACATGGGCTGTTTTGCCTTTATATAGATATAGTGAAAACTTTAAAAATCATCTCTTTCCAAACTGGGTGGCTGATTTTCAAATGATTTTGTAGAATTGTCCCTTGAGTGACCCTCTACCAGATTTCTTCAGACCATGTTGATTGGCGTAAAAACCTGGCAGCCAGGGCACAGGTTTTTTTTTACCTTTTATGCCTATGTGGAAACTCGAGTATATTGGCCTGATTTTCAAATTATTTTATAGAAACAACATAGATAATAGCCATTGCACATTCAGCATTCATATTGCATGTCATAGATAAGTGGACATAGACATAAAGAAATAATAAATTACAGTTGGTACTGACCTATCAACCGTGTGGCAATATGCTAGATGAATAACTCCCACACCATATTAGAGTCAATTAGATTTCTGTATTAAAATATATCTGTAAATTAATTGAAAGTATAATTATTAAGAAGAATTGAAAATTGTGAGCCATTTCTACTTTTACCACGATGATTTCAAAGATTGTCTGCAGCCAGAAGGTGCATCAAAATGCATCTGCAAGTGGGAAAGGGTTAAAAAGAGAGCAGTGAGTGAGTAATGGCAGAATAATGAAAAGCCAGATATATAAACCCCACTGTATCCAGGTTACATTTTCAATGGTTTATTGATCTATCTCATAGTGAATGTCACATACTCATGTAGAGATAAACCCATCTGTTGATAGTCTTTGTATAGTAACTCTTCCAATGTGCACCCTTCCAAACATGCGGAGGGAATCCGCTGTGGTCGAGTGGTAAGTGTCCCGGGTTCGATCCCCAGTCGCGACACTAAGGTCCGGGTGAGTGCCCTTGGGCAAGGCACATTTTCTAGCCTAGTACTGGTTTGTTTACCCAGGGATCATGAATAATTAAATTTAAATTCTAAGAAGATGATGGCTCACTAAACCTTCTTTGACTTGAGACACACACAGCTTTAATGTCTTCAGCACTTTGATTGTGTGTTTGCCATGATTTTAAAGTGCAATTGGTAAGGTTTATTGTAAAGTAAAGTGTACTCTTTTCATGTCGATCCGTCTAAAGATTATTATCAGCCACATGAATATTTTAACACGCAGACACTTTCTATATTCTAAAAGTACAAGATAAACAAGATAACCAATGGTCCCGTCTCACTCACCTGATTTAACAGAACTTTAGTAAAAGTACCATCCTTATGTGTAGATAAAGTATGAAGCATTGCACTTACCTAGTCAACTAGGTTCACTAAAAGAAGATTTTTCTTAATTTTACACTTAATTCATTTAGAGGAATTTTAACACTGCACGCTGTTTACCATGTGTTATCACAAAGGGATAATATTATAATCGAAATCCGACAAGTAGTTACAGAAGAGAAGATTTATAAAGTTCGAACCATAACAAAGCACGAATTCTGACGACCACGTGTGTTTAACAATTAAAATGGATAGAACATTTGCAAAAGGGACAACAAAAGAATGTTTTCAGTATAATTATGTTAAATTGAACCTGGTACGTTCAGAGGAAAATATTTGAAAAGGTTTCAACAAGTCATGATGTCTTTGACAATTTGGTTATGGGGGTCATATAAGGAGCAAGCTTATGAATCAATTTGAAATCTGATAAGTAGTTTCAGAGATTCAGGTGAGAATTATTGTTTTGTTAATTGCGTTGGATTGTCAATTAGATATGAAATTGAATTACGAACAATTTTGACATAAAGGACATAATGAATATTCGTTCAGAGGAGAAAAAGTCTAAAGAAAAGTACTTTAATTGTTATACAAGGTTGTAAACATTGAGGAAAAACAAAAAAATATTGTTTTGATTAATCTTTTAATTTTCCACAATAATATATTGGCGTGTATACGCTGCGGAGTCAAAATCTGCAACAATGTAATTAAAGGTTGAAATGCTTTGTAAGCCACCAAAAACTGCAATGTAATTAAAGGTTGAAATGCTATGTAAGCCACCAAAAAACTTAAAAGTACTTTTTATGGATGAAGATAGATATTCCTCAGCTTGGCACTTTTACCCTTTCTCACATAGACGTACTTTCTGATACATCTGCAGCAGGATACATTTTAAAACAATGTGGAAAAAGGAGGAACTGCTCAAATTCAGCAATTTCTCCCTGTGTCATAATGTGACAACTTTTTTTCGTTGAGTACACTTCCAATTAAGGAGAGTTTTCATGTCTGTATCTATATGTTTTCAAAGTCGTCTGCTACAGCTTTGTTCTATGTGTGAAAGGGTTAAATTAATAATATGCTTTTAGAATGCAAGTTGGCAATATAAGATTTCTAAGAGAATTTAAATGTCAAACATATGATTACATGCATGCCGTTATCTTAATATATTCTCTTTTTGTTTAAAGTTCAAAACGAAAAATGGCTAAATTGAACATTATACAAACCAGGGAAAAACTTAAAATTTCGAAATTAAAATAAGAATTCGCGATTAGATTTCTTTAACCTTTTACCTCATCTAGTCGCTTTGTGACACCTTTGCATCATACGATCTTTGAAGGCGTTGTGGCAAAAGAAGAAATTGCTCATGATGATAAATTCCTTCTTTTGCCACAATGCTTTCGACATTAATCAACTTTTTGCCCCATTGGTATAGGGTTCCCATATGTTTGACTAAAGTATTTTCAAAGTCATCTGCTTCAGATTCATTTTGTTATGTGGGAAAGGGAGATTCCACACCTGAACTCAAAACCATTTCACAGTCACCAGTAACAAAATAACACAGGTTCTCTAACGGTATTCTCTTTATTATTTTACAGGGTAAGTTTGGGTTTGATACGTATCTATTTATGTCGATGTTAAAGTGATTGATTAATTGATTGATTAGGGTTTAACGTCGTTTTCAACAATTTTTCAGACATATCACGGCGACCAGTTCAACTACTCATGTTGCCTAGTTTTCTTACACCAGTATATATATACACAACATACTTTCCAAGCAACTGGCTGCTTTTCCACATAGACTGTTACACAGCCAATTGGAGAAAGACGAATGACATATGTCACGGTGACCTTTGTCAAACGTCGGCAAGAATGTTTGCCGAGTTGGTATTTAAACGCACACCCCCTGGATTGACGATGTTGGAATGTGGCAGATTATTCGATGTTTGTTTTTGTGTCGTATGTTTCAATGCTTGACGCCGCGTTAAGCAGATTTTCAACTATGTCATGGCATTTCATGCGTAAGCTACGGAATTCGGTTAGGGCCATCGCTTATGAATGAAATAATCTGAAAAGCGAAAACACGAAAACGCGAAAGTACGATGACGAAAACGCGAAGCTACGATGACGCGTTTCAGATTATTTTATTCAAAGGCGAATATGCAGATGGCCCTAACGGAATTCCGTAGTAAGCAAGTATAACTATTGAACACTTCATCAGTACACCAGCGAGTCAGTCGTATTGCTGAGCGCCAAGGAGGGAAATAATCCATTACTACCAGTGTTTATGTATTTGGTATGATCTTACCCACGACCTCCATCTTCCAGAGATGCAGATTATTTATTACTTGTGCATGTCAAGTGGATACAGAAATTGCAAAAAACAATTATGACGAACGGTTGTTATAAATTCCTCCGTGATATGCACAAGTCCGTTTTAAGCCTTTCCCTCATATATATATAGACGCTTTCTTACGCCTCTGCATCAGACAGGTTTTTTTTAAAACAACGTCACAAAACGAGAAATTGTTCTAAACGAGCAATTTCTCCTTTTGCCACAATGTTTTTCATTTTTAGTCATAGGTTATACATTTAATTAAAAAGAGATTTTCTATATTTTGACAAAATATGTTTAAAGTCGTGTGCTGCAGAATTGTCGTATGAGGGAAAGGGTTAAGCCACGCCCTGTCGCGTTATATAATCTGGAGAATACGCACAGTGAGTTTCTCCACGCGATCCTGAATGTCTACATGAGTAATCAGACAGACGATGTAAGGTAAATAGCAGTTTATTCCCTTCTATTAGCTTGATGAATTTATTCTTAGCCGTGAATCTCTCCTTTCAAAAGTCAGATTCTCATCTTGGTCATAAAGCCAATACTTTTAAGACGCTCCACGAGAACAACACCAATGTGGTCTTTGTGTAAAGTATCGACCCGGATCAGCATGAGCTTGCTGCACAGGCTAACCCGGACGGACAGTTTTCGCCTCCTGTGGGTTTTCTGTTTCAAGAATCATTACTCTTTACCTATATCCCCTTGAGACGGAATGTGTCGGCCAAGATTAGCCTGCGTGGGCGGTGCAGGCATATCTGGGTCGATACATATCGCAGAGTCCATTATGTTGGTCTTGGAGGAGTTAATTAAATTCAACGCTTTACCAGCCTTGTTTGACACTTTTTGTGTCGTCTACATTGAACCAATTTGAGCCGCCCCGCGAGAAAAACCAACAGTATGGCCTCTGCGTAATGTATTGTACAGATCAGACTGAGCAATCCGTACAGGCTAATCCGGGCCGACATATTCCGGCTCAAGGGTATAGAGGTATAGAGAAATGACTTCTAAAACAGAAAATCTACAGAAGTCAAAAAGTGAATGTCCGGATTAACCTGGGCGACCTGCTTAGGCTGACCCACGTCGATGCTTTACGCAGAGTCCACAATGTTGGTTTTCTCGCGGGACGGCTCATTTTAGGAATCAGTGTTTTCAAGTGTCCTCTGACGGTTACGATGTCAGAAATTGTGCTTTCCGTGTAAATCAACCAGTTTCAATTGTTACATTGTCTAAACGTCCTACAGGTAGAATACCACTTTTCATTGAAAAGAGTTACATTTAAGCTTTAAAATAATCAAAAGAAATGGGGCGGGGGTCATGTATTATGCAAGAAAATAAGTCACCCTTCTGCGAAGATTCTTACCGTCATTTTGAACGAAATCGGTTGTAATTTGACCTCAAAGCGCAACTAATCAATAATCCCAGCGTGTTTCCGCTATTTGTAAATGGCGTAAATATAGGTTTGCTTTATGTATTATTTTAAGGGAAATATATAATTTAAGACAATCTTAAGAAAACGAACAAAGTAAAACATGGGGAAATATCTGTCTGTAATTATACCCAGTGTCAGGATATATCTGTATGTGATAAATAACAGATTGTTCTTACGCAACAATGATCGACTTATCGTCGGCTTGCCCATTTACCTGTCATATTGTCCGTCAAGAAAACATTATCGAGTTTTTTCCTGAAAAGTACCAGTCATGCAAATTGAACTAATTCCACTTTTGTAGACTTGTTTCACGCTTTGTCTGTTTTGTTCTAGACTTTCGCAACCTACGTTAATGGTAGACGTAATTTAAGTTGATACAAAGTCAACGTTTCACACATTTTTAATTATATTTAAAGACAAACGCGGGGTGTTGCTTTTGTTAACATTTCTGTCAGATAATGTGATATTTTGTCATTTATTGTTTCAATTTGTTTTTGCTTTCAAATCTGAAACAAAAGAAAAAAGTGTTAATAATATCTCAGACTCATATAATCAAATTGCCGGGCTTTGACAGTGTCGAATAATTTGTCTCGATGAAAATGTTAGCATTTGCCTATTGTTACAAGTTGACATCGCTAAGTGAAACGTGGACAACACAAGTTGGACTACCTCGTTGGTGTAGTGGTAGAATTGCCAACTCGCGTACGGGAGGTCACGGGTTCTATCCCCAGTCGGGTTATACCAAATTCTTAAAAATGTCAATGACGACTTTGCCTCCTCGGCGCTCAGGAGTGTTTTGCATTTTGACTCGCTGGTGACAGGATAAATGGACCAGCAGTACTGGAATCTTAACCAGTACAGTACGTTATATAACTGAAACATCGATGAATGTGGCTTAAAGCACCATACAAACAAACCAATCACACAAGTAAGCAACTTAACCATTTCCCTCATACGACAATTCTTCAGCAGACGACTTTGAACATATTTTCTCAAAAAATAGAAAATCTCTATAATTGAATGGATAACTTATGACTTAAAGTGGAAAACATTGTGGCAAAAGGTGAAATTGCTCGTTTTGAG
>JAUELF010264716.1:5930-32822 GCA_031471495.1 Clinocardium nuttallii | reverse complement strand
CGCCTCAACCGGGTATCGAACCCGTGACCTCCAGATCACGAGTCAGATACGCTACCAACTGAGCTACCCGGCCGGGTCGTTGCACGATAAACCGAACATTCTGGTTTCTGCGTAATGTATCAACACAGATCAGCCTGTGCTGTCCTCGCAGGCAAATCTGGGCCTACATATTCCGTCTCAGGGGGGATAAAGGTGTAGAATAATGATTCCTGAAACAGAAAATACACAGGAGGCGAAAAGTATCTGTCCGGGATAGCCTGCGCGGCACGCTTAGGCTGAAACGGGTCGATACTTTACATAAGTCATAAATGTTGGTTTTCTCGTGGACCCGCCAAATATATGTAGAATGATTGGTAAATACTGAACCATATGGCGAACATTGAAGATCATTTTCAACCTGTACGGAGACGAAGTCTATTCTCTATCTTCACTGGTCACAGTCTACCAAATGTCGGGTTTCGTATAACCTGACTGATATTGATTTTTTCAAAACCACGTGATTGCAATGGGTACCTCCCACGTGCTCCTTAGTCTATATGAACCGCTATAGGACGAAAAGGGGTTCTAAATGCAATCTTTGGTTTGGTATCTTGATGAGGGAATTGGATTGAACACAGTGAGGCTGTGATGCAAGTGTAGCTTTTTTAAGTCAAATGTGTGTCTATGTCACTTCTGCATGTAGGCGGTAAAATTGGAATGTCCTTGTGCAATACTTATTTTCTAGCTTGGTCCTGGTGTGTCACACATGAGTCGTGAATAAGGAAAATAAGACTTATGTTAAAACGAGAATGAACCCCCATCAAAAAAAATCAACAAACCGTAAAATGTTAGATCCAGTATGAGACTGTATGCATTTGAAACATTCTGTTGTAAGCGTGAACGTTCATTTTCCGCAGAATAAATAAGGTCCTTTTTCGCCTGACGAGCTCAGTTTAACATAGGCGTCGGCTATCTGCAAATCGTGAGGCCAACATTCTGATACTGGGTACATTTCATTCGATTTTTCTTTCGAAACAATTATTTGAGTTGACTCTATATTTAATTGCGTGCACCGACACACACACGAGAGATGGATAGATAATACATACCTCGCTGTATGATGAGAAAACACAATGCATTTGCGATGACAAATGCATCATCCGTGCATATTGATCTGATTCTACACTGCTCATCAATTAGTGACAGACGGTTTGTAGATGTTTCCGACGTAGATTTTGACCAGATTACATGCATATATAGGTAGATATGGATCTACTCTTGTCAAAATGTAAACGTTACTCAATCATTTTTCGCATACAATCACATCTGCAGAAGACGCATTTGAAAGAATATTATATATAAAAGTATATTTCTTGAGCCGAATTGAACACATTTTTGCAAAAGATCAAATTCGTTTGACAAAATGTTTTCAGAATGCGTCTACTGCAGTTGTGTCAAAATTCGTCTGCAAGTGGAAAATGATAGAAGATGGTTTTCATTGAGCACCGTTTAATCATATCTACTATATGTGAAGGTCTTGTAAAATTATAACTCAGTACAAGGATATTAACATGGTATTTGGACTGGCATTCAACAATGAATTTGAGTTCGAGTCTCATCCTATTGTATCACTCCATGTTGTTTAACCATTTTAAACTTGTTTCTTAAAGAAAGTCTGACCATCTTGA
This sequence comes from Clinocardium nuttallii, assembly GCA_031471495.1. Classification (NCBI taxonomy): domain Eukaryota; kingdom Metazoa; phylum Mollusca; class Bivalvia; order Cardiida; family Cardiidae; genus Clinocardium; species Clinocardium nuttallii. The sequence continues at coordinate 31,155 of JAUELF010264716.1, read as the reverse complement.
GAAGAGTTGAATTAATCAATAGTAACCGAAAAAAAAGAAATATGAGCCGTCTTGGGAGAAATCCAACAAAGTGTCGACCCTGATCCGTCGAAGCATGCCGCGCAGGCTAGCCCGGATAGACACTTTTCGCCTTATGTGGATTTTCTGTTTCAGGAATCATAAATCTATACATATATCACCCTGAGACGGAATGTATCGGCCTGGATCAGTCTGCGCGGACATCGCAGGCTGATCTGGTCGATACATTACGCAGATGCCATAATGTTGGTTTTCTCGCGGGACGGCTCATATTCTTGATAACATCATACATTGGAATTGCAGTTTTGATATCGTAGGACTCCGGGTGGTACAGTGCAGTTACGATTGTTTATTCGATCACTTTAACTGACAGGCTATCGAATTATAGTTTTTACTTTTTACTTTAAGGTATAAATTACTTGGGTGGACACGAACCACGAATAATCAGATTATTTAGCCGTTTTTACTTGATGTGACATTTGTAGTATCGTCGTATAAATAAACATGTACAAAACACTTGATATACCTGTAAACAAATTTATAAACATGAATTTGAAAAAATAAAAAACATTCTCCTTGTTCAACAATGTTTTCAACGGCCGCCTGCTACGTCAAAGCGCACTTGTACAACAGAGTTAAGAAGATAAGCAAAAGTGAAGTAGCATCAATTATTTGCCTTGTACAGACGTATGACGGCAGCGGATGACTTATGAAAACATTGTGACAAAAGGAGAAAGTGATTATAATGAGATTTTCTTCCTTTTGTTACTATGTTTTTAACTTTATTCAATTATTATACCTTCATGAAGTTTATTTACAAAGGTTTTCCATATTTTTGTCGCGAAGTTTTCAAATGTTGTCTGTTTCAGATACTTTGTATATGGGAAGAGGTTAAGCCAATTGAAATGTCAAATTGCAGAAAAAACAAGATAGTTCGAAGGATAAACGCGTCGACTTCATAGCATTCCCAGTATGGCTGACACACGGCGAATTAGAGATAAGTATGAGTAGCCATATCAAGGCAGGCGACACAATCCGGCTTATGGTTAACATATTCCCAAATATAGTCGGTTTATGACGCATTTGCTGCAGACGACTTTTAAAAACAATGCGACAAAAAAAGAAATTGCCCAAAACGTGATATTTCTCCTTTTGCCAAAATGTTTTCAAATGTTTTCGGTAGTCTTGCTTCATTTATGGTGATTTTCTATGTGTTAACGTAGATGTTTTCAAAGTCGTTTGCTGCAGATGTGTTGTATGTGGGAAATGATCAGTAAACCCGTAAGGTTCATTTTATATTGAGATTGTTCCCGATTTTATTTGTGTGCATTCTGACAGTGAAGTGACACTACTGATGCTACCTTTCTGAACGCTACTTAGCCCTTCCTGTAGAGGAAAGATTGTGTACTCGTATATAGGAAAGGGTCAAGCTTGCACGAAAATACAGTTTTCTGTTTGATGATCGAGTTATATCAATACCTCCATTACCTATACATTTGCTATTAATGTGCAATGTAAAGATTTTAAGATTTATGCGATGTCACTCACCAGTTTTCATATTTCAATATATTATTAACCCTTTCCCGCATATAGACGCTTTCTGACACCTCTGCAGCAGACGGCGTTTTGAAAACAAAGTGACACAATGAGTAATTGCACAAAACGTGCAATTTCTCCATTTGCCACAATGTTTTCCACTTTTTGTCATAGGTTTATCCATTCAATTATAGTGATTTTCCATTTTTTGACAAAATATGTTCAAAGTCGTCTGCTGTTGTATTATCATTGGCGTAACGAATAACAACTTGTTATTTATTCAAACTGGCCATCAGTGTGTCGATGTGCTATTATATTCAAAGGCAGGTAAACAACCCATAATGACGTGTCTAATTTCTCATGCCTATTTCATGGTGTGGTGTATTGTAAAAAGTGAGGTTATTTATTTTAGATGACAAATGCATATCAGTCAACAATCAGAGACGGGCATTTATTTTTGACAAACAAAAAATCCAAAAGGCTCGACCTTTTGACCTTTCTGTGTCATTTTAGACGGTTAACAAGCGTAAAGCGTCGGCCAATTCAGCTCAATGCTATCACAAAAACACGTTTGGATTATTCCAATGCATAATGGCGCGTTTCGGTCGGCCGGCCGCGGGTCATTATGAATGAATGTCAACCCGATTGACCATCTTGAAATATCAGACGGCTAGTCAGGCCCACGCATGAAATAGAGGTCCGCGTCGTACAGAAAACAACGTCAGAAGCAACGTGTAACTAAAGTACCAGTCTGTGTTTTTTTTATCGAATACGTACTAGATGGGTATATAATTTCGTGACAAAGCACAAGAAAAACTTGACATAAATACCACGCTATTTGATATTGAGGAGTAAGATGAAATTGCATGGTTACATAGTTCCGTTGGAGTCCACACTGTTTTACCTAGAAAAATGTGTCCCAGTTGGCGCGGGCGCGGTTAGATGAAATGCACTACTTGTTACTCGCTTTGATCCCAAAACTCATATTAAGTTTCAGTTTTGAAAGGTTCAAGGATAGGTCGTGTGAAGATTACTGGAACGCTTCACCCCATGTATACCAGTTTAACTCTGTCGACATGTAGAACGCATGTTGACGCATATACAGCAAACTACTTATGAAAACATTATGAAAAAAGGAGGAATTGCTCAAAACCATTTTCTCCTTCTGCCACAAAGTTTTCAACTGTTTGAGTTTAATATACCTTCATTTATATATACTTTCCATGTAATTGCGTGGATAATTTCAAAGTCGTCTGCTGCAGATCTTTGTATGTGGGAAAGGGTTAAGGATATTCAGTTATTCGCTGGGTTATAAAATTACAAAAATGAAATAAGTATGTTTGTTTGTTTAGGTGTTTGTTTATATGTCTGTTTGTTTGTAATTGTGTTGTACAACTTCGCAAGTCACTTCGGCCACTTCGTACACGAGCATTCAAATAATCAGGGTTATATGGGAATATATAAGGATGTTCGGTTCTATTTTGGGGTTATATTAATAACACAATATACAAGTGTATTTGTAAAGTGTTTCACATCTTCACAAGCCGGGGCTTTTTCGTACAAACACCATTCCCATTAGTACGTTAAGTATGAGCATGCAATGGGAAATTCACCTTTGACTTATATTTGAGCCGTCCGCAAGAAAATCAACATTATGGCATCTGCGTAATGTATCGACCAGATCAGCCTGCGCTGTCCACGCAGACTGAACCGGCCCGACACATTCCGCCTTAGGAGGATAGAGGTATAGAGTAATGATTCACGAAACAGAAAATCCACATGAGGCTAAACGTGTCTGTCCGGATAAGTATTCGCGGCATACTAAGGCTGATCGACACTTTACGCAGAGTCCATACTGGTTTTCTTTCGCGAGACGGCTCATTTTATTAGTGATATAAAGACGTTTCCTTGATAAGTTACCAGTACTTCTTGTCGATTTATATTGACACCAGCGAGTATGTCGAAATGCTTACCGCACAGTCCTGAGCGACAAGGAGCCGTTACTACCATATGAATCGTCCCGATGGCATCTGCGTAATGTTTCGACCCAGATCAGCCTTAGCATGCCGCGCAGGCTTATCCGGATAGACACTTCTCGCCTCATTTCGATGCTCTGTTTCATAAATCACTACTATATACCTCTTTCCTCCTGAGACGGAATGTGTCGGTCCGTATCAGTCTGCGCGGACTGCACAGGCTAATCTGGGTCGATACATTACGCATATGCCATAATGTTGGTTTTCTCGCGGTACTGCTCATTGTTGAAGCTATGGTAAGAGAGGACATATTTCACACTGATTTGTTCGTCATTATTGCATTATCCATTTAAGAGTGAACAATTTCATTCACAAGCAATTGAATAGTTATTTCTATTTTAAAACAATAATTAGATGTGTGCATTCTTTAGAATAGCCTTGACGGGTAAAACACATATCGATTTTGAAAACGTTTTTTCATTCTTAGAAACTACGTTTCTTCTTAAAGGAATTCAATTAATTCTTTTATTTATATTTGAGGCAAGTTAGGCATATTAACATATATGGTTCATTATTTTAAAACAAATTGATACTCTTAACTATCCGGATATTTTCCATACAAGCAATGGCAACAGCTTTCTGTGTGTTACGTTTAAGAATAAAATATAAAAGCTACAATTTAACATCTCACTATGCTGAAATGAAATTTAAAGGCGAGACAACGGTGTCCCGCCAAGTAAAGGGTAAACCATTACATTGAATGCGCAGTTATCGGAGGTTCCGTTTTGTGTTTGTTTACAATTATATTTCCCCACTTTGCACTTTAACAGAGACGAGATCTTGTTGTATTTTCATACCCAGTGGACAAAGGCTATTTCCGACAGTTTAACCCTTTCCATTAATTATGGATTTGCATTTTTACACGATTGCTGCAGAAGACTTTGAAAATTGAAAACATTGTGAGAAAGAAAACATAGCTCATAATGAACAATTTATGCTTTGCCAACAATGCGTCTATTCTTCTATTAAACTGATCTTTCATTTAAAGAATATTTCCAAATTTGTTCCTAGATGTTTACAAGCATTATGCTGTAGAAATGTTGTATGTGGGAACGGGTAAACATTATTTAATGGGAGTTCAAGAACGTCGCCCTTCACTCCTGATCTCCATTTTTGGTACTGGATAAATATAATAGAATTTTGGTTCACTATATTCAAAATTGTAAGTTAAACAAGAACGGTCATTACAATTTACCTTCCATCTCAAAATGTTTATTTCATAATACAAATCGATCACTTCGAACACAAATAATGAATACATTCTTAATACATAAAAGAACACTTATTGAATAAAGCTGAAACTAAACTTCAATTGAATGGTGAATATTGCTTTAACAATTGAATGGTGAATATTGCTTTAACAATTGAATGGTGAATGTTGCTTTAACAATTGACTTTTACCACAAAAAAACTAACATGGTGGGCTCATCGTATAGAATCGATCCGGATCAGCATAAATCATGCCGCGCAGGCTAACCCAGACGGACACTTTTCTCCTCCAGAGAGTTTTCTGTTTCAGGAATCATTACTCTATACCTATATCCATCGGAGATGGAATGTGTCGACCCGGATTAGCCTGCGCGGATTACACAGGCTGATCTGGGTAGATACATTACGCAGAATTCATAATGCTGGATTTCTCTTGGAACGGCTCAAGTTATAAAACGTTATAGCAGAGGTCTTTTTGACACTTCAGCTTGGAATCTTAACATTGATGTTGTACGCTTGTACGCTTGTGTTGGCTTTATTTAGAGCTACACCAAGGGCTGTTTAACATGTAAACGAACATAGCAGTCTTTCACTGTACGCAGAGATCAGTATTCACTGTACGGAGATAGCAGTGTTCACTGTACGGAGATAGCAGTATTCACTGTACGCATACAGTAGTATTCACTGTACGGAGATAGCAGTATTCACTGTACAGAGATAGCAGTATTCACTGTACGCATATAGCAGTATTCACTGTACGGATATAGCAGTATTCACTGTACGGAGATAGCAATATTCACTGTACGCATATATCAGTATTCACTGTACGCAGAGAGCAGTATTCACTGTACGCAGATAGCAGTATTCACTGTACGCAGAGAGCAGTATTCACTGTACGCAGAGAGCAGTTTTTACTTTTCGCAGAGGTCGGTCTTCACTGTACGCATATAGCAGTATTCAATGTACGCAACGAGCAGTATTCACTGTACGCAGATATCAGAATTCACTGTACGCATATCGCAGTATTCACTGTACGGAGATAGCAGTATCCACTGTAAGGAGATAGCAGTTTTCATTGTACGCAGATAGCAGTATTCACTGTTCGCAGAGGTCAGTCTTCATTGTACGCAGATAGCAGTCTTCACTGTACGCAGATAGCAGTATTCACTGTACGCAGATGACAGTCTTCACTGTACGCAGACAATCAACACCATATGGCTGTAATTTACTGCTGCAACGGACATGATATATTCTCTTCATAATCACTTGTAAAGTTAAGTGTTTGAATTTTTTTTAGACATTGTTAGAGGACTGTTATTATGTATTCCATTGTTAAGATTCAAGTATGGGTGTGTAAAACAGAGTTTAGCACGTTCGCGCATGCTTGAAATAAGGATGGGTACTGTTAACATAAATTATAGAAAATATCGCTTTGTAATATTCTTGTCGATTACATAAAAATCACGAAGACATTTTGTACACTGTTCATGTTTGTGAGACCTTATACATATGAAATCAACAAGCAAACGCATTTATTTAGGTTGTCACGTGAAGGGTCAAAAATGAATCATATCCGGTCCTTGCACCGTTGGTCAGTTTTATTAACGCGTGAATTGAATGGGAAGGTACCATTAAAATTAACGAGGTTTCAAATTCAACCATTTTGTGTTTTTTCCTCAATACACATATTTATCAGTGTTGACATGCGAGATTACAATTGAACGTCACGGCAAATAAAAACGAGTACTGTTGCATAGATCCCAACAGTGAAGAATGAAGCAGTACTTAGTTAGTCAATCCAATTAAAACATCAACAATGGAAACAAAGCCACTTTGAGATAAATAACTGTGTAATACAATGGTGTAAACAACTGTCGGGTAAGATCCGGATCGGCTTTCTGATTTACATTTGAGAAATTTCTAATTGGATTGAGTGAATACAGATTAACGGCCGGATGTCGGTTCACATAAGGTGTCTGTCGTGATCTCCTACCAGTACCCCACACAACATCTTACCCAAGTAACGGTTATTCAGTGATATCCAGGCGGTCAGATATAACATGTCTGTCCTCTTCTCCTACCAGTACCCCACACAACATCCTACACAAGTAACGGTTATTCAGTGATATCCAGGCGGTCAGTTATAACATGTCTGTCCTCTTCTCCTACCAGTACCCCACACAACATCCTACCCAAGTAACGGTTATTAAGTGATATCCAGGCGGTCAGTTGTCATAACTAATCTGTCCTCTTCTCTTACCAGTACCCCACACAACATCCTACCCAAGTAACGGTTATTCAGTGATATCCAGGCGGTCAGTTGTCATAACTAATCTGTCCTCTTCTCTTACCAGTACCCCACACAACATCCTACCAAAGTAACGCTTATTCAGTGATATCCAGGCGGTCAGTTAACATAACTTGTCTGTCCTGTTCTCTTACCAGTACCCAACACAACATCCTACCAAAGTAACGCTTATTCAGTGATATCCAGGCGGTCAGTTTACATAAATTGTCTGTCATGTTCTCTTACCAGTACCCCACACAACATCCTACTCAAGTAACGGTTATTCAGTGATATCCAGGCGGTCAGTTTACAAAACTTGTCTGTCCTCTACTCCTACCAGTACCCCATACAACATCCTACCAAAGTAACGGTTATGCAGTGATATCACGGCTGTAAATTTACATAACTTGTCTGTCCTGTTCTCTTACCAGTACCAAACACAACATCCTACCAAAGTAACGGTTATTCAGTGATATCCTGGCGATCAGTTTACATAACCTGTCTGTCCTGGTCTCCTTCCTGTATCCCACACAACATCCTACCCAAGTAACGGTTATTCATTGATATCCAGGCGGTCAGTTAACATAACCTGTCTGTCCTGTTCTCTTACTAGTAACCACACAACATCCTACCAAAGTAACGGTTATGCAGTGATATCCAGGCGGTCAGTTAACATAACCTGTCTGACCTGTTCTCTTACTAGTACCCCACACAACATCCTACCAAAGTAACGGTTATTCAGTGATATCCAGGCGGTCAGTTAACATAACCTGTCTGTTCTGTTCTCTTACCAGTACCAAACACAACATTCTACTTATGTAACGGTTATTCAGAGATATCCAGGCTGTCAGTTTACATAACTTGTCTGTCCTGTTCTCCTACCAGTACCCCACACAATATCCTACTTATGTAACGGTTATTCAGTGATATCCAGGCGGTCAGTCTACATAACTTGTCTGTCATGTTCTCTTACCAGTACCCCACACAGCATCCTACCAAAGTAACGGTTATTCAGTGATATCCAGGGGGTCAGTTCACATAACTTGTCTGTCCTGTTCTCCTACCAGTATCCCACACAACATCCTACTTATGTAACGGTAATTCAGTGATATACAGGCGGTCAGTTATCAAAACTTGCCTGTCCTGTTCTCCTATCAGTACCCCACACAACATCCTACTTATGTAACGGTAATTCAGTGATATCCAGGCGGTCAGTTATCAAAACTTGCCTGTCCTGTTCTCCTACCAGTACATCACACAACATTCTACCCAAATAACTGTCCACCTTCAGAAATAGTAACTGACGTTCATTTTGAAGACGAATGCCGATAGTAGTCACAGTGACTGGTATTAATCATCGTAGATAATAAATTGCCAAACCTGAATTCGAACTCACGACCCCGGTTTATGTAGCATTCATCGTAACCGACTGACCTATTGCAATTCGGCAAATCTCTCTCTGGAGTCGTACTGTGGGCGTTAGATGCACAGAGTTGTTGAACACAATGTATTTGAACAGTTTCTTAAAAAACACCACAGAATATCATTACTTCCATTTTCATTTTATAAACATTGTAATCCATATGCGCAGGGTGATCGCTGTTTTCTGTGTTGTATTGCTGCGTTACTGTATTCGAGTTTATTATGAAATAACACATAAAGAAGGTTTCTGGTAATAATTATACCTGCACTGTGATGAAGAATTTGAATGGTAAATTCAACATCGTATATGCAAACATCTAAACAATAATTCAATGCAAGACATGGCCCCTTTTCTTCTAGTTTGTCTTCTTCTTTTGTGTTTGTTTACTAAATGGTAAAAGCCTCATTGTCACTGTCCCGGATCTGATTCCGGTGTCGCCCGGTGATCCCGGATTGCCCCGATTATTTCCCGATTTGGCACGGTGTGACAAAGGTCGTGTCCCGATGGCCGTCGGTCCAACCAGAAATAACACACGTCATGCGCAGTTGGAGCCCCAGTGTCACCCCGGTGGCCCCGTTGTTCTACTATCTCGACCCGCCCAAGATTACCATGCTGGAGACCCGGTCCTGCACTTTAAACCGAAATTGTGCCGGACATGCCCGGATTACGCCGGTTCTTGATATTTCTCCCGGTTGTATTAAACATTTTTAATTATCCGGAACGGTCTGTCGGATCGATCCGGATCAACAGGGGGTTCATAACGGATAATCCCGAACTTCTACGGTCCCACCGCGGTTGTCTTGCCGGTTTGACAAGGTTTCTTCCGAACTTTCATACGGGACAGTGAGAATGAGGCGTTAAATACAGCTACAGTCATTTGAAGTTGTATGTCTGATAAAAACATAAATGTTATATCATAACTTTTTGAATCTGTTTTAAATGTCATTAACCAAAGGCCTTGCCTTGTCAATTGATTTATTTTTCCCTTGCCTTGATTTCTTTTGATTTGATATGCACGTATAAAAACGTTTCTTTGAAGTTACGTAATCTTAATCTTAATACAAGATAGAGCACATAGCACTTGTCAAGTTCAATGATTTGATCACTTCTATGTGTGCATATTGATGTTTTTTTGGCATTGAAAAAAAAAAAATGTAAACTGATCTTTTTTTAACCCCTTAATATTTTTCACGAAACAGAATACAGATTATTCATCTACATCCGGTCACTTTTGAACACAGTGTCCGGTTATAAAAAAGTACCCAAAATAAGCGATCGATCAAATTCGTTACTATACTATAATTAATAAAAAGCTTAGCTATATCAATATTGCTCATGTTTTTCATCAATACTGCTAAGTTTGATTGCACATTTGCGTGCATCATTTACACAAGTCACACTTTTAAGGGCATGTTGTAGAATACAAGGTTCCGAAAGCAATGATTGTTAATAATGATTTAATAATAAAGATTTTTTTCTAATCGTAACCTATTACATGATACGATATATCAGGATTATTTGTTTTGATAACTATCTTACAACGAACTTGCAGTGTCTGGATAATTGGTTGTTTCCTTTGAAACATTGTTGAAAACATGATGAAAGAGTTATCTGCTGTAAAGGCGTGTCATGTTACAACAGAGAATGGTAACATAATCACATAACATATACTAACTTTAAAATGGTAACATAATCACATAACATATACTAACTTTAAAATGGTTACATAATCACATAACATATACTAACTTTAAAAGTGTATGATGAATGGTAACATGAATCACATAACATATACTAACTTTAAAAGTGTATGATGAATGCTATCAATTTAGAAAAAAATACGTTAAAAATGACAATAATGTCTAAGAAGTATATATTCACAAATCACATACTTTGTTTTTCAAGAATCACCCCTCAACTTGTTGAATTTCTGTATAGAGCATTGCCGTCAATATTTGTTTTTGCTGATTCAGAAATTTTCAAACTACCAGAGAAAATGGTTACATGAATCACATAACATATACTAACTTTAAAAGTGTATGATGAATGCTATCAATTTAGAAGAAAGTACGTTTAAATGACGATAATGTCTAAGAATTATATATGCCCAAATCAAATGGCATGCATATTTGAGTTATCAAGAATCACCCCTCTACTTGTTGAATTTCCGTATAGAGTATCACCGTCAACATTTGCCTGCGAAGATTTTGCAGCTTCAGAAGTTTAGAGAAAATCGTAAACTTCTGATATGAAGGAAACAAATTATAGATGGGAATGCTATAAGGATGATCCCATTTTAGATACGCTCAAGTCTTGCCCTTGGGGTTAACATGTTTAACTAATTCATGGGGTTGTGCGTTTAAATTCTTAGATTAAATAAATGCAATAAATTCATAGAAACAGCCTTCCGACTTGATATTGACCGTACTCTCTCGCCTGTTTGATATGAAATGTTTTAAAATACCTGGATGGCATTTTATAGTGCAACAACTTGATTCATGTCTCACGATTGTGTATTTTGTTTTTTAATTATATTTCATTTAAAAACAAACAAGTTTATTTTATTACAAGCGCGTGAGTCGCGTCATCCAGAAAATGAGCCGTTTCGTGAAAAAACCAACAATGTCGGCCCGGATCATTTTGCGCGGAAAGCGCAGGCTAATCTGGTCGATACATTTCGCAGATGCCATAATGCTGGCTTTCTCGCGGGTAGGCTCATATGTATCTCCTTACTAAAATGCAAATAGTAGAAACTAATGCAACCCTATGTCTACGTACTCTCTCCACAGAGCTACTCTATATAGCCTACTTGTAATAAATCCCTGGAATCTCGTACTGGCTCTTGACTCGCTGCAGCTCTGATTCAAATCGGTATTGAATATCGATTACCGACTGTCGAACTGCACACCATAGTTGCAACTGGTATCACCACGTCTAATGTTGTTAATCTTTACATGCAAATGGATCACTCTAAGCTTTAAATAAGTAAAGATTAGACTGTATGATTTTGAAGACTTATCTCGGTCTACACTGTTAGCAAATGACGTCTGAAGTCGCACGCTCAATGATTAAAAGTCTCGTTCATCGGTATGAGGGATGCATGTAAAGTGAAGTCGAACTTAACTCTAACATTATTTCTTTTTCTGCGACAGCGGCTCCTGAAAAAGCATTGGGTTGGAATCATAGACAAAACACATAGCTACCGTTTTTAACATTCACTTTTATGTAAGCCTTGAGGAAATAGATGTTTTATTAATTACAGTTCTGTAATTTTACTACTTCCTGGGATTATCCGCAGAAGTTAAGCTTTGCCTCCCCACTTCGGACAATGCTGAACATAAATGTTAAACAAGAGTTGAATTAAAGCACATCCTTCAATATTAATAATAATAATAATAATAAATAATAATAATAATAATAATAAAAATAATAATAATTATGGTAATAAAACGATCAATTTGCTCTAACCATCAAACATAAAATGACAATAAAATCCTAATCTTTGTACTCAATAAATGAGTTTACCCACGGTTAAAGGGCAGGATCGTAAGCCTGGCGTATTGAAGGGGCTTATACAGTCATAAGGGCCGCGTGTAGCTATTCGGAGCCTTCATGACAATCCGCTATTATATCATGTTAAGGCACATTTGAATAAAATTAGTATGCCTTCGCTTTCAACTCTTTTATCAGAATGTGTATTCTGGTAATGCATGACACATGTGTGGTGAAGTATTTGGTGAGACTGTGCGGATGCACAATCTCGCGTGTGTCTACGCTGTATGCAGATGCCTTAATCGCCACATTATATAGACTCGGTCCTTATATAAGCAAAGTCGTCAGAAACAAAGAGTTATAGTTTTGTAAGATACGCTACGTTAAAAGTATTCCTGTGTCGAAATATGGAGACTAAGAACAACCCATACAAGCTGTCTAATCATGGACATTATTGAACACTTTTTACTAGTTGATTCTTTAAACTGATACTTGAGGAATTCTAGAGTACATTCTTAAAGTTTCACTCGTCAAAGCAAGTTTATCGGTTTTGCAGGTTAAGTGTTGACCTTTTCCTTTATTGCATCTGCAGCAGATGACTTTTGAATAGCAACGTGGCAATGGGATACATTGCTCTTGATGACCAATTTCTTCTTTTGCCACAATGTTTTCAATTCTATATGTATGACACTTATACAAAACTGTCTTAAATATATATAGCTATCAATATTTGTTTGCGTGTATAGTGAATGCTCGGATCAGATAGTACCGGAACTATACATAATGGATATCTGAAAATGCAGTGAGGCGGATTTTCTCCTGTCGGCCCCCGGGAAGAAATAACGATATAAAGATACACGCATATTATGTGAAAGTCAGGTGTCTTTGCGGATCGCTACAAATTAATTCCTAGTTAATTTGCTTAATTAATTGTGTTATAAAATTCCCGGGGTTGAATCTCTCTAGTTTTATGTTTCATTAGACCAAGGTTTTAACCTTATCCCTTTGCATCCATATCAACGTATGAATCCGACCACATGATGAGAAACGTCTCCGTGGTGTAGCGATAGAGTATCCGTCGTGTTACGGACGGTCGCGTGTTTGATCCTCGACCGAGCCATACCCAATCTCTTTAAAATCAGTAATACATACTTCTCTATGTTAGGTCTGGTTTTAATGTGTTATTGTCATACCGAAATACTTTAAAAATGACTTTAATAGAGTTGAAAACATTGTGGCAATAAGCGAAATTCTTCATGATGAACAGTTTCTCCTTTTGGTCACAATGTTGTCAAATTTCGTCTGCTACATATGCGTTATAATGCGTCTACAGATGCAAACGGATTAAATTGTAATTTATAGATAAAGAAATGACAGAGGATGACATCGGTGGTATTGGTGTTGCTTATATGTTGGATTGGCGTTGTCTTTGTTGGGTAAGGATCGAATGGTTCAGGATCCTGTGTTTAATCCCATATCTTTCATAAAAAACGGACCCCAACTGTGTCTGAATGTATACTGTACATTATCGGATTCGCTCGATCCTTTGGTGAAATGCTATAAAATTAATTATTTAAGAAATATCACGTCATTGCCCACCCGAAAAAAATATTCTCCCCGAGCTTGATAGATCCTGTTAGTAGTCCCAGATAGATCTAAACCATTCTTGGATTAGTTATACTATTTTATAAATATACTATAAATCAATGCTATGGTTGTTGCTATGCTGTCCTTACCATGGTGAATGTTCCTATTTTGTCTTGTGTAGAAGAACAAAGTACGCCGGGGCACGGGTTTGATATAGAAACATGGGAGTGAATCACTGAATCAACACAATACCATGTTTTCGGTCTACCTTGAATGGGCTCGACGCTTTCCGTTAAACGAATTACATCATACGGAAAACGCCGAGCCTATAAGCGGTGATTTGCCTCAAAACACAAAACGAATGACGAACATGCGACACAGTAAGGGCCGAGCCCATTAAGGTTGACCCACCTTAAGAACGAACCGACATCATACGGATAAGCGGTGATCTGACTCAAAAACAAACCGAATAACATGAACACATGCCACACAGAAAGGTCCGAGCCCATCCACCTTAAGCGGAACCGATGTCATACGGAATGCATCCATTAAATGTCAACGATGCAAATGTATCAGCAATAGAATTGACTTTGGTCATTTACACAACACGTATATAACACAGACAGACGTAAAGAATTGTGACAAAACGAGAAACTGCACATCATGAACAATTTGTCAAAACATTTACAAAATTCGTCTGTTTACCGAGGCGTCGTAACGCGTATGTATGTTGGAAGTTGGAATGGCTTAATTAAGCGGTGCCCGGCTAAAACAAACCTTTACGTAAGTATTACACTTATGAAAAACGACATGCCGGTGCCCTGCTAAAATAAACCTTTGCGTAATTATTACACGTATGAAAAACGACGGTGCTTCCACGTTAAAAGATCCAAATAGATACTGGCTAAAAGAAGTTGTTTAAACCCCCCATAACTAGTTGACGAACAATGCAGAACCAGAACCAGATCAGACTGCACCGTGCTGATAAAACAACTATCTACGGTTGCTTCTTGGCAGTGCCGCTCAATTCAAGACCAATCCAGCCATTTCAGCTGACTGATTAGTGATGATTTACTGGAAGCTTCTTAAGTGATCATTCATTGAAAAGATGACAATCAGACGGATAGGGTACAACTGATCTGGATCTAGACTGGTTGCGTAAGCCCTTGTAGTTATATTCCTGTGTCGGGGCTCAAATATCAGATATTTGATAGAAGGAGGCTCGACACGAACAACGCCCTATGACCTCAGTGTCCTTCCGGTTTGTGACAATTAAGCTTCAATTAGTGACACACCTTGTTATATTGTTTTAACGTTTACCACATGCATGCTTTCTTTGACGGACTCACTGTTCCGAAAATCAGAGATTAATCTACTGTGCAATTTCTTTTTTTCACTCTGTTTTCAACGCTGTTCAATAATTGTACTATCTTAAATAGATATTTTCATTATTGTTGCCTAGGTGTTTCATTATCGTTCTCTGTTGATATGATACGGGAAGGGATAAACAAGATCAAAGAGATGGGTAGATAGCATTGCGTAAACATAGCATGTTTAATTTATTCGTGACGCGCGAAAAACATAGTATATGCATACTTAGAATTATGACATTTCTACTATATTTTTTTCCGACCATATAGGAAAACGTGACAATAAAAATAGGTTTTGTATCGTTCAGCTTCCTATATTATTCCCTTAAGCCAAACCAGTGTCTAAACTATTCATTACCCAATAGTACGAATAAGTTTTTAAATGACACGAATCATGGGCAAACACGTGACTTGTGAAGTGTTGGATTGGTTTTGTTTGTGGACATGGTCATTAACCAGGTCGATCATTATCGGACAATAGTCGGAGAGAACACGTCTGTGAGTAATTTGACTGTATGTGACAATAGATACCGCCCACAACGTATAATATGAACAGTCTCGCGAGAAAACCAACACTGTGGTCTCTCCGTAAAGTGTCGACCCTGATCAGCCTAAGCATGCCCCACAGGCTAACCCAGACTTTTTCAGGAACCATTACTCTATACCTCTATTCCTTGGAGATGGAATGTGTCGGCCCGGATCAGTCTGCGAGGAAAGCGCAGGCCGATCTTGTCGATACATTACGCAGATGCCATAATGTTGGTTTTCTCGCGGGACGGCTCATATAAGGATTAGGTTGAGTTCAGAACTTATTTTTCCTAATAACTAGTACATGTATACTCATACAAGTCTTTTGAAATGTTCTACATTTAAACTGGTCCTACTATTTTTTTAAAATGTACATGCATCTCTGCTTATAGTATTTGATTAAAGCAGAGCAAGTGTTCAAGGCCTTTTTTGTAATAAAGAGAAATAAAGTAAAGTTAATACACTTTTAAAATAAATAAATAAATATATATATATACAATCAATTTTCACCCGAAACTTTGTCAACATACATTTCAATTTTTAATATTACTTTGTCCTATGGTTCAGAACAGTTAAGATACTAGAAATGATAATGAGTGTCTTTGTAACATTTACTCATTTACCTATGTTACTTTTCAGTAAAGTAAAAAAGGTACTAATTAAGCCATGTTCACGTTGGTATTTCTAAACTGCATAGGATTATATCAAACTATCAATCCGATCAGTCTCATCAAAATATTAACAAGTTGACAAAGTCTTTTATTATAGTTATATGTGATTAGTGATATTCATTAGACAGTGTGGATATATACATGCTAATCTGAATATACACTTTTCACACAACAAAACGTGTACCCTTTTCAATGGCTGGACTAATTTATACAATCTTATCAATTATTGATTTGAGGTTTTCAACTGTATTTTAACTATAACATCGCGAGTGTAATCGTATCACGGATCCTTGGATGACCATTCAGTCAGTCCATAGCTAAGTTATATGTTACAATCGTTGCAAGTTGGCTCGAACCTGGTTCGCCGCGGGCAAATATATCAGCCACAGCGGATTCTGACAGTATTTGAAGAGTTCTGATACTAAGATTAAACAAGAGAACAAGACAGAGAAAAAAAAGTGTTTCTAATCTCTTTTGACTGTCATCAAAGAAAAATACTTTTGCTACGTGACCTTGAACTAGACATACTGGTCAGGTCAATCAAATAAGTCCCAAGCATTTGCAAGGACGTTCGTATTTTTAATAAGATACGCTTCTATGTTTAAAGTCAATAGTATAATAAAGCTTTATTTCTAAGATTCTGCCGACAGTTCGAGATCCTGATATCAACCATTGAGAGGCTCGTGTCATTATCCCTTTCCCACATATTGGCTCTTTCTGACGCCTCTACAGTTGGAGACATTTTAAAACATTGTGACAAAAGGAAATTTTCTCCTTTTGCCACAATGTTTTCAACTTTGTTTCGAGTAATTATACAATAAATTATATAGATTTTCGATAGTTTTGCCAATATGTTTTCAAAATGGTCTGCTTGCGAATTGTTGTATGTGGGAAATTATTAAGGACGACTTTCGGAAAGTTTGAGGACGACTTTTGTACATGACACTGGCCACGTTTATTGATAAGTTTATAATTGGCAGCGTTTGTTCCAAGTCAGTCTGTAAACCTGTCTTCAGATCTTATCGACGAGGTAAAACGTGATAACGATCAGCTAAATTACAAACTTCACAAAAAACTTTAACTACAGTTATTATTATGTTAGTCTTTTCGCTTCACAAAAGCAGTTGTTTGAAGGGAGAAATAGATTGCTTCTGCCAAGAGTGATTATATATTGATTATTGGAGCCACCTCATACTAAAAACGACCGTCGGACGGTTCTGAATGAACCTTTTCCCACACATGTAACATATCTTCAGCATAAGAATTTGCAAAAGGCCAGGCCAAATCGTGTAATATCAATATCGCAATTAACGAGTTGAAAACATTGTGGCAAAAGGTAAAATTGTTTATATCGCTTACACTCAGTTATATATCATTTTGTAACAATGTTTTCAAGTCGCCAGCTGCAGCGTCTATATGTGGACAAGGGTTTATTGGCATCACGATTCCATTGCTTACCAGTAAAGTTTTTGTTCTCCCGACATAAACATTATGATCAACTATATGTGGAACAATAACAGCAACAGATCAAAAGGTCTTGAGTTGCAGGTTGATCTGGTTCTACGCTTGTCCCAGTTTCCCGATGGTCAGTTCTCACGTGACGTGAACCACTTTGTGGACACAACATATCTTAACTGTATTGAATCTTTTATTTAAAATCGATTGATTTTAACGTCTTGATCGTATTTTCACCCCCTGTTCCTTAATTTAATGTGCTTTCTGTGGTTCCTTTACCATATGAAGTCTCAATGTCCAAGTATGATTTTTTCAACGAGTGACATTATTTTCAAAAGTCTCCATAATCGCTCAAGCAATGCCAGTAATGAGTTATCAATACCCTATACTTAAACTTTAAACAATCGTTATGCACTGTAGTTAATAAACCAGTTGACTTTGTTTTCTTAAACTTCTGAAGTTGATGTCACAATTAGTCAAATGGAACTACAAGAGTTCTGGGTGAAGCTTGTATGATTGATTGTAGCCGTCCCGTGAGCAAACCAACATTGTGGACTCTGCGTAATGTATCGACCCAGATCAGCCTAAGCATGCCGCGCAGGCTAACCCGAACATACTTCTTTCATCTCCTGTGGATTTTCTGTTTCATGAATCATTACTCTATACCTCTAACCACTGAGACGGAATGTGTCGGCCCGGATCAGGCTGATCTTGGTCGATACATTACGCAGATGCCATAATGTTGGTTTTGCGGGACGGTTTATTGTATGGCGTTTAACGCTACTGTCACCAATATTTCAATTTCAACTATATTCGTGACGGCGCTTCCTTAGAAAGTCAACAGTTATATCAGTCCATTTTTCCTGACATCAGCGAGATAAACTTAATGCCTACCCTACGATCTCCGAGGGCCAAGGAGGGAAAGCCATTAATATCAAATATTTGGTATGACCCGGCCGGCAATCGCATCACGACCTCCAACATCAAATTCGGACGCTTTATGACATAGGCATTGAGGATACCAAATCGCACCACTGGGACGGTGCCTGTATGTAGCACACGACACATGGTTAGTATGAGTGATACGATATATGCCATGTCTTGCTATATGACACCAATGGACGTTGTATGTATCAACTCATATCAGATCGCCCAGGCTAATCCGGGCCGATACATTCCGTATCAGGACGATAGAGGTATAAAGTAAAGATTCCTGAAACAGAAAACCCACAGGAAGCGAACGGTGTCTGTCCAGGTTAGCCTGCACGGTATGCATATGCTGATCCGGGTCGATAATGTTGGTTTTCACGTGGAACGGCTCATATATTCGCAGACGATGAATACTCTAGTGAGTCTGTAAGGAAGCACATGCTCGCTAGACGTGGCTCATATGTAACACGTGACTCGAAACCTAGGCGTCTATTCGAACAGAAGTTGAAATCTAAAGCAGTTTTAGCAATTAATATTTAATACTTCATTCTAAAACATTTCTAAACCGTTTTAAACATTCACCTTATAGAGTTGCGTTTATGAGGGTATGTTTTTTTAATGGACTGATGAGGAAATATATCACGGCTATTTCTTAATGATTTGTGGGTGAATGTACCATCCATTTACATAATTCATTAAGTTTGTCATGTTATCTAAATGGCGAAACATAATTGTTGTTGAAAAGCAAAATGAATAGGTTCTTCTTTGTCACAGAATTAGGAGACTGACAGATCGTGATTCTTCTTCAGTTTTGGTAGCAACCTTTTCATTCTGTTGGCACTTTTCTCGGTTTGTAGCAATTCGACTGCTGCAAGAATGGGATTAATGTTGGCGAGCAAATCTATATAAATAACCCTGTTTGAACAAAATATCGCTGGAAGACATGACAATTCATCTAAACGAGATTCGTGTTTGGTAGCAACATTCATGACGGTAGAAAGCACAGGGTCGGAATAGCAAATCAAGGTTCTCTTTCATCGTTCTGTCACTTTTCCGGTCAGCAGATACTTGTATAACTGTTGCACGTGCGTTGTTGCGCTAGGTCCTTTCGCGGTTTTAGTTCACTCTGTCGTTTTCTAAATACCGCGAAATTATATTGTAACGTTGACCGGTGCTCGAGTCGTTACACCATCTTCAACGTAATTACAACACGTGCGGATAAACACCTGTCTCCAAACGGATAATGCTTATTGTTTTAAAACCTTTGACTAATTGGAGAACAGTACAGAACAATATATGTACGAATAGTGTGGTTGATGTGACTCTACACTAGTCACAAATGCTTTACGGTGGGTTTCCACAGAGCAACGCTCAATTGAAGTTTATATGAGCCGTCCCGCGAGAAAACCAACATTGTGGACTCTGCGTAAAGTATCGACGTGGATCAGCATAAACATGTCGCTTACTGTGGAGTGTCTGTTTCGAGAATCATTTCTCTATCCCCTCTATCGGAATATGTCGGCCCGGATCAGTCTGCACGAACGGCGCAGGCTGATCTGGATCGATACATTACGCAGAGGCCATAATGTTGGTTTTCTTGTCTCATATTATTCATACTACAAGTTTTTAAGCAATAGATTTTTCACTGGTTAGCCACTTTAATGAGAACCCTATAATGTCGGAGTAGGAATACATTAATAGCATGTATTAATGGCTATGCACACTTTATCGGAGTAGGAATACATTAATAGCATGTATTAATGGCTATGCACACTTTATCGGAGTAGGAATACATAAATAGTATGCATTAATGGCTATGTACACTTTATCGGAGTAGGAATACATTAATAGCATGTATTAATGGCTATGTACACTTTATCGGAGTAGGAATACATTAATAGTATGTAGTAATGGCTATGTACACTTTATCGGAGTAGGAATACATTAATAGCATGTATTAATGACTATGTACACTTTATCGAAGTAGGAATACATTAATAGTATGTATTAATGGCTATGTACACTTTATCGGAGTAGGAATACATTAATAGTATGTATTAATGGCTATGTACACTAATGTCGGAGTAGGAATACATCAATAGTATGTATTAATGGCTATGTACACTAATGTCGGAGTAGGAATACATTAATAGTATGTATTAATGGCTATGTACACTTTATGTTAATTAAATAATGATTAAACTATACTTATTACAAACGAGTATTTGTTGCAAACCATTTATTTGATGTAACACGTTTAGAAGCGTATTAAAAAACCTCTAACGAAAGATATGCAGCGTGTTATAACTGAATGTATACTTTTAACTAAAGAATGTAAATATATATAATTGTGAAAATAGGAGCAAAGGATAATTTGTAGCAAGTGCTCCGTTTATCAAAATGCTTTATATTCTCGTGTGTCTATCATAGTGTTATTTAAAATCATCTGGGATAGGGTCATCACGAATTATGGACGATATGGTACGGACAAAATATATGATATTTCCATATCTTACACCAGACCAATCGTACAATTCGTATTTGGTTATTTGCAGTTTGCATGTCATCATTTCACTGTGTAATGTAAAGTTCGACGATGCGTAACGCATTCACTGTGCGTGATGACACTGATATGTCACATGAGCTGTTGACGCGAGTGTTGCAACATCCGACCCCTGTCAGAGGACACATGGTAACGCGTACGATGAGGTTAACCGACTCGACCGCCATTATTACGCCTAACCAGTTTCAATTATCATGACTGATTAAATCTGTTGGCATGTAACCCCGCTTATGTCAAAAATAATGTGTCGTCATGTATGAATGGGTTGAGCATGTCTTCTATACTAATGTTACAGCCGACGATCTTGCAGTGTTTCTACCATAAACCTTTGTTTCGTAAACTGTATGAATTAATACTGAATGCTTTAATCGTCATGGTCTCTACTGCCTGTAAAGGAAAGGCTAGGTTGCTTGTTGTTTGAGATGTACCTCATCACATTGCATTATTTACGCCTTGTTAGAACACATGTCAAGCGAATATAATGAGATGGATTTTGGGTAACATTACACCGTTTGAAATATGATGGAAATGTTTGTTTCATGTTACAATCATGTACACAAATATAACGAAAATATAGTTCATGGATAGTGACCAATTCACTAAGACATTTATCTTTGTCAATGTAAGTTGCGAAACATCCAGGAATATCGATCATACAACATTTGCGACCTGTGTACATACTTGTCCTACCAATCCGTTTCGTCTCATCTCGATTATTTGAATTTAGTCTTTGTCCATGAACAGTCTATACGCTCTGTACATCAGCCAGCATTCAGGTAGATATTAACGCACACTTGTCAGAAGCTGTTTTACAGTATACAGTTAACCTAAACACTGCTAGAATGAAACATTTACAGTCGCCTTCTTCAATGACATGATGAAAGAGCATTCAGCAAATTGAACGTCTTCTACAGGGGCAACACAATATGTTATATTGAATATCCAAAACAGGTCGGGATTTACAGCGAATTGGTGGATTCTCCCGTGGTCGAGTGGTTAGCGTCGGAGAACATGCGTCCCGGATTCGATCCCAATTTGTGGCGTGACGATCATACCCCTTCGACAAGGCACATTTCCTAGCATAGTATTGGTTTTGTTTAATCAGGAATCATGGTTAAGTGAACTGTCGTCGTGATAATACTGAAATAATGTTGAAAACGGCGTGAAACCAAATTAAAACAAAAACAAAACAGCGAACGTATAGCATTGCACAAAACACTGTATCATTTATTTGTCATATGCTTGTTTACAGCATAGTCAATGTCGACGTTACGTCGTAGAAAAAACGCGGCAAATATATTCTCGAATAATCTTAATTCTGGACCTCTTCTTTCATAGCCGTATTAAATCTCCCATGTTTGACTTAAATACCGCGCTGATATGAAGCGGTATAACTATACTGCAACATATAGCTGTCAACACTGAGTCAATGCTGATGAATGGTAAGCTTCTTAATTAAACTTACGTAATTCTAGCACCGTACGGCAATCCGATATACGGCAGCGTATATTTTTTCTGTTACCGATCCACGTGTCATGAGATTAGTTACACTGTCGATTTTAATCACATGCTAAACAACAAAACAAAGTACTGAATGTTTTTACTATTGTCGGGAAACGATACCACACTGTATAACTGCACAAATAAGTTGTTATTGCAAAGACATGTTTTACCTTTTGACTGCACAAACCTTTTATGTAAAGTATGTATCACCGGTATGGAGCCAGGTCAGCGCCGGCTGATCATGATATACACTGTAAGCTAATCAACTCAACAGGTTTTCTTTTCTAAGTACTCCAAGATATGGCTACAAACTCTTCCAACTATTAGTAAACAGGTTTACAAGACCTTTTAAAACTTGAGCATCGAAAGAGTTGAACGAAACCAGTGTGGTACGTATCTAACCCACTCCATTGTTCGTCCAACAGGAAATTTGGCAAACAATGCATATTTCAGAAATGACAGCTCGTAATGAGCCATGTCCCCTGAATATGCATTGTTTGCAAAAGCCTTTAATTGCCTTTGGCAGATTAAAAGTAATACATATACCTTAGCATAGTTAAGATTGGTCATGTATTTGTATTGCATTTTTAAGCTAGAAAGTGTCCTTAAATGGTTTATTGAAGTATTCTATTCCATTTTATAACCATGTACTATGAACGGTAGTGAGTTATAACAAGCTTTCCTAATAGTGCATTATTATTGAGTCCACACACACATGTGTTTCCTGGCTTTCTCACACCAGTACTCCATCCACACAGCATTCTTTCCAAACATTGAATGTTATTCCATTGGTGGATGACGAATGACCTTTGTCAAAATGACTTTTGTCACACGTGATACCTGTTGACGATAAAAGCTACCTATCGACGGAGACGTGTTACAGGAAAACAAACCGAAAGGTATGTGTTGACAAAGTTTGTGTACAACCCTGTGCATCCTTCTCTGTAAGCAATGAAGAAACATAGATGTCTTGACGACAATTATGACACGTTGTTTCCATTCTAATCCGAAATCATATACATGTATTAACAAATGAGCAATGATGTGCGAAAACCAATTTAAACACGTCTATGATCAGTGTAGATCAAGATCAGTCTGTTCATCCGCCCAGTGTAATCAGGCTTGGCACTGATCGGCAATAAATCATAGAAGGTTTCAGGAAAGATGATTTTTAACACGCACAGCTAAAATAAACGTTTATCTTGCTTTGTCAGCCATTCTCTTATGTTTATAAAGTCATTCGTCTATCTGTGTAAACCAGTTCGCAGCACGTTCAAGGCAGTTATCGTTTACGTATATCACAGAATCAGATTTGTCTGCCTGTTTTATCTATCGGAATAATAGGCAGGGTTGTGACGGTTACCCGTTCTTTCATGTTTTATATTCGCAGGACCCAGTAATGCCACCAAGTTTAGATAACTGCCGTCATCATGAATCTCCGTTTGAATCACTAGTAAATGGCATTCTCTATTAACTCTTTCAACGCCTAATTGTTTAAAGTAGACTCTTCCATGTTTAAAATCGGACGTGTCAATTCTCCTGTGATATATTTTTCTAACTAAAAGACAAACACTTTTGATTTCAGGTGAGACAGCTCGTAACGAGCAGACTCCCATGCATCTGTATTGTTTGCAAAAACATCAATATTATATATATCTTTTATTTCCTCTAGTTTACAGAGAGCTTAGTTACTATGTAGATAACATCAATATTATATATATCTTTTATTTCCTCTAGTTTACAGGGAGCTTAGTTACTATATAGATAACATCAATATTATATATATCTTTTATTTCCTCTAGTTTACAGAGAGCTTAGTTACTATATAGATAACATCAAACAGTAACTTTACACAACGCATAACAAACTATGAGCACAAGACAATGATAATGAAAAGAAAATAGTTCAGATTGCAGGACTAAATATAATATAACCCGCATTCCAAAAGTAATATGACGAAGTAATGCAGGATTTGAGCTCTCGCCGAGACAAGATGACGAGCAATTACTCTGACGATTGGTGGATGCTTTAAGGACGTATGCATCATTAATGAAAACTACAAGCTATATCTTAAGACAGCTTTGAAAACATTGTGATAAAAGGCGAAATTGTTCACTACGATCAATTCACCTTTTGGCACAATGCTCTATAATGCCTATTATTGCGGAATGGTCAGGAGTCGTTTATATGAGGGAAAATGTCAAAATAATATCAGAAAGTAACTATAAACATCACATATCAAAACACATATAAACAACAACAAAAAACACACACAAAAAAAGAACCCACATAACAGTGAAGATGGATAATCATAATTACAATGAGTAGCTCAGTCGGTAACGACGCGGGCTG
This sequence comes from Clinocardium nuttallii, assembly GCA_031471495.1. Classification (NCBI taxonomy): domain Eukaryota; kingdom Metazoa; phylum Mollusca; class Bivalvia; order Cardiida; family Cardiidae; genus Clinocardium; species Clinocardium nuttallii. The sequence continues at coordinate 6,195 of JAUELF010264716.1, read as the reverse complement.
TCAATCCAGGGGTTGTGAGTTCGAATCCCGGCTCGGCCAACTTACTTTTCGATGTTTGACAAAAGTCAATGTGACATGCGTCATTCGTCTTTCACCAATGGGCTTAGACTATGTGGAAAAGCAGCCAGTTACTTGGGAGGATTGTTGAGAGTACTGGTGTGAGAAAACCAGGAAACACATGAATAGGTGAACTGGCCACCGTGATATGACTGAGAAATTGTTAATAACGGCGTTAAACTCCAATCAATCAATCAATCCGCTTATT
>JAUELF010264705.1:0-11156 GCA_031471495.1 Clinocardium nuttallii | reverse complement strand
GCACCTGTATATTTATTATAGGTTTGACATGGTTAAATACTACTCTAAAGAACATATTTGCCCTGAAACCATTTATATTGACATGAACAGAAGAACTTTCCGACGTTAGGTCGGAAAATCTACTTCTCCACAATATTGACGTTACAACGAAAACCTAGTGTCAAAAGGCAAAAGATTGTCAATGTTGATATATTTTACAAAAAGCACAAAGCACTTATTTCAAATTACACGTTGAAACCCGAAGGTAAGAAAGCAAAAACAGAATAAATATTTACTATCTTCTTTGATTATAAAATGCTTTGATAAATTAAGCATGTACACAATTAGAACTATAACACCAGTATTATGTTTTTATATGAAGAAAATACATGTATAAAGTGAACATACCTTAATACGTTACAGAAACACTGGGAAACTCCTTCACAGACAGTTTGAAATGCAATTTTGACAAATTATTTAACAAAAAAATCATTCACAATAAACCAAAAGTTAACAAAGTGTCACTATTTGGGATATGTTTAGGTTTTCCATCGCCTTTATACCACCAACGTCTTGATTAAATCAATCGATCGATTATATACGTTCTGGCTCGTCCGGTGATAATGCAATCGGGCCCCACTTTGTTATTTCCCAAGTTAGACCTAGTATATTTATAATTTGCATAATTTTAGTAAAGCATGTAAAAAAGACATTGGGTGGAGCACTGCTAATTAAACCGTATAACACTTTACACCAGTGTAGATCCAGATCCGTCAGCGTAGTCTGATCTCGTCATTCACTGTTAGCCATAGCGGGAATTCACACACAGGTATATTTATACACGCTGGCTGATCAGAATATTCGTTGGTCGCAAAGTTCGGAAGGGCATTTTGATGTTCGTATGACATTTTCAAGTGTTAATAGCGTAATAGTCGTCATATAAGTTTATTAACTCTTAGAGGCCTGTTCACATAAGATAAAATGTGACATGATCAAAATAAGTTAAGGGATACATGTGAACATGTATTCAACAAATTAATTCCCGTATTGTGATTTTTAAAAATGGTTGGAAAACTGTAAACGAAAGAAATCAATCAAACGGTCATATCTTTCACGAAACTTGTTTAGCGGATAAAATCTCCGAAGAGTCGCGATCTCTTCGCAGTGCTCTTGTTACGTTAACTAGTGCGATATTATTGTCTGATATAAGACAGCTGTATACAAATTAGGCTTTTGGAGTTTCTTGATAAACGTCAAACACTTATTAATCTTTTCCGTACGAAGAACATATTTTTGAAGGGTCAGCAGACAATTATTTGACTTGTAAATGTCCTAGAAGAAATGAGAAAATTATTTCAACGAACAATTTCCTTTTTCAATATTGTTTTTAAATCGCAGACAAATGTTTTATTTTTACGGATTATTCACTCGTTTCTCCAAACCGCATTAGATTTGGAAGCTCAAGAAGGGTCAGATAAACGCGAACTTTACTCACTGAAAGTTGTGTATCTGTTCATGAACATGTTTTGATTGAGGTTTAATCCCTTTTTCAACAGAAGTTCATTGTTCCCTGCGTTTACTGCATTTAATTTAGCTCAAATGTATTCCTATGTAAGACTCTAAAAGAATGGAATTAAACCTACGACATATCCAGCGACCAAGATGCAGAATGTGCGATTCGTGTTCGATACCCTGCCGGTTCGTAGCAAATTCTTTGAAATTGTAGAAATGGCTTAATCCCCCCCGCCCCTTATCGGATTACAACCGACTCGCTAGTGTCAGGATAAAAATATCAACAGTACTGGTAATTTACCCAGGAATCTCCGTGATATAACTGACACATTGTTGAAAGTGGCGTAAATCACCAAACAATCAATCAATTAATTGCCTTAGTGGGTGTGGCTTTCAAATGGATGATGGATACCAAATCTATGCAACTCCACCTAATGTGACGCATTTAAATTTACCTGCACCAGTTTACTCATGAAAACATCGAGGCAAATGGAGTAATTGCTCACAACATGCAATTTCTCCATTTGCCACAATGTTTTCAACTCTATTAAACGATTACACTGTAACTTAGAGATCTTTCATATTTTAGTCAGATGTTTTCGTAGCCATCTACTGCAGATTTGCATAGGTGGTAACTGGGAATGGGTTTAAAGGAGTTTGCATCTTAAAATATCTTAATGAAGGGGTAAATTTTCATAGACTAGGACAGACATGTCGGATGACAGTAGAAACATATTAAGCCTGCTCCTTTCTCTCTGAAGACAAAATTAGAAGCTTAATTGCCCATTATGAGCAGTCTCATACTTTCCCAAACACTTAAAGTTTCTTTAATGTATCTCTTTCAAAGGCAACGCAAAAAAGCAGTTTAATTAAAGGCAGTATATTAAATGCATATTTTGTTTTAACGGTTAAAAATGCTTCAAGACCTATGTTAAAGAAAAAAACACTTCACAACAACTCCAACAAATGATTATACCTTCATGACCTGTGTTTCAAATAAAAGGACATTTATTATTGTATTATTTTTAGGGTGCCATTTAAACAGTTATTAATGTTAGCAAATGTTTCAATTATATACTTTTCTAACATTTTTCAAAACTGTATTTTTTTTTTCAAGTAAATCTTTATCGACGTGCAGATGCATTTTGATGCATCAGAAGCTAATGATTTCTTTCTAAAAAATTGCTCAAATAATTTCCCCTTTTTCCGCAATGTTTTTAACGCTATTTGATAATTATGCTTTTTTAAAACAACATCTTCTATGTTTTTGCTTTGATGTTTTCAAATGTTTCTGATGCTGATTTACTTTATGCAAGAAAGGGCTAAACAACAATTATTGTAGCAACCGTTTTAAATTAAAGACTTTTCCACAACATGAAATTAATGTATTTTCATCAAATTATTTTCAAACTATATAATTGTTTTCATTCAAGTTAAGTGAATTAATGAATATTTAATTGTTAACCCTCTCCCACAAACAGACACTTTCTGGAACCTCTGCTGAAGACGACTTTTGAAAACATTGTGGCACAACGTTTTTTCAACCATGTTCAATATTATTTCTTTCATATTCAGAGTCTTTCCATAGTTTTGAGCAGTTAAGTTTTAAGTCGTCTGCTGCAGATATATAGTATGTGGGAAAGGGTTAAAAGAATTGTTATCATGCATCTGCTGTTATGTTTAACTTATGTCAAACACCCTGATAACAAAGAGGGTAAATCAATATCAATCTCATTAAATGCAGACATATTCCCGAGAATATTGGATCTGATAGCACCGCATAAAAGGTTGTCTCAAACTGACCCTATCACTTAACCCTTTCCCACCTATATACGCATTCCGACGCGTCTGCAGCAGACGACTTTTTGAAAACATAGTGACAAAAGAAGAAATTGCACAAAACGTGCAATTTCTCCTTTTGCCACAATGTTTTCCACTTTTCATCATAGGTCATCCATTCAATTATAGAGATTTTCCATGTTTTGACAAAATTCGTTTAAAGTCGTCTGCTGCAGAAATGTCGTATGGGGGAAAGGGTTAAGTATTCATGAACAGGGGCTCATTTATATCTGTCAAATGAAATCACATGATACAACCAAAACTCTGCACAATTGGTTATCTTGTGTATGTGTACAGGTTATCTCCCATGTTAATACCTAACAACTTTGAAGGTGACAATTTGATTGGCTGTCACAATGGTCAATCTGAGACGACCTGTAATACAAGCTTTTGCTACTGCAGCAAAAATTAAGTCTGGGTTTTAATGGGATTGCTACAATTTCGTACGATACGTTCTTTTAACATTCACACATTATGTTATTTTATTTAGTTGCAAGTGTTTTTAAGTCATCTCTTGTTAATCATATTGATGTCAATTATGAAACATCATTTAGTGTTTTATAGGCAAAGAGAGTTATTTAAACAAAAATCAGCATTGAAATTAAGGGTTAAAACATCTCTTGTCACTCATCTGATGTCAATAATGTATCAATTCTAGTGTTTAATTAATAGGCAAGGAAAATTAATTATCATTGAGAAGAGAATGGAGAAAATATCCAATACTTACCAAGTCACTAACAAGGATGACTGACTTTCTGGAGGGAGGTTTGATCTCTGGCATACTGTCTATTGAATCATAGAACTCATTGTGTTCAGAATAACTGAAATCAAAGAAACTCATAGTTAATTGGTTTATATACCATTGGTACATAATCTATTATTTATCATGTTATTCATAGAATTCATTAAGCTCAGAATCACTTTAATGTGTCTGGACAGTGGTGCAGATGTACCAAAGGTGCAAGGTTCGAGTCCCATGATGAACAGGTTTTGACTTTGGGATTTTTCCACACAAATGGCGCGAGTACTGGTTAAGTCTCCAGAAAGCAGATATCGAGCATGATTTATATAAGCTGAAAGCTTGTTACCCAATCTATGTAAAACAAGTCATATTGCAAGCAATACAAAAGTTCCCTACCAGACTCATTTTGACCTTTGACCTCTAAGTGTGACCTTGACATTTGAGGGACAGACCTGAGTCTTGTGCGCGTCACACTGCCTCATTACAGGTTCTTGTGGAATACTATGATACATGGTTGAGATGTGGGCCAGACAAGGTACAATCCTATCAAACATTTCTCATTTTAACCTTTGACCTCAAAATGTGACCTTGACATTTGAGGTACATGCAAACCTTATCATGGTGAACATTTGTGCCTAGTAACTTGGTTGAGATGCTGGCCGGACAAGGTAGTCCTATCAAACAGTTCTCATTTTGACCTTTGACCTCTTTGACATTTGAGGTACAGGCTTGGGTCTTGTGTGCGACACGACGCCTCATCATGGTGAACTTTTGTGCCAAGTTTCTTTGAAATCCTATAATGCATGGCTGAATGTGAGCCGGACAAGGTAGTCCTATCAAACAGTTCTCATTTTGACCTTTGACCTCTAAGTGTGACCTTGACATTTGAGGTGAACATGTGTACCAAGTAACTTGGGAATCCTATGATGCATGGTTGAAATGTGAGCCGGACAAGGTACAGTCCTATCAAACAGTTCTTATTTTGACCTTTGACCTCTAAGTGTGACCTTGACATTTGAGGTAAAGGCCTGCATCTTGTGTGCGAAAAGCCGCCTCATCATGGTGAATGTTGTGCCAAGTTTCTTTGAAATCCTATGATGCATGCTTGAAATGTTGGCTACAGTCTTATCAAATAGTACTCATTTTGACCTTTGACCTCGAAGTGTGACCTTGACATTTGAGGTACAGGCCTGGGTAATAAGCATGACACGCTGCCTCATCATGGTGAACGTTTGTGCCAAGTTTTTTTGAAATTCTATGATGCATGGTGGAGATACGGGCCAGACAAGGTAATCCTATCAAACAGTACTCATTTTGACGTTTGACCTTGACATTTGAAGTACAGGTCTTGGTCTTGTGCACGAAAAGCTGCCTCATCATGGTGAACGTTTGTACCAAGTTTCTTTTAAATCCTATGATGCATGGTTGAAATATGGGCGGACAAGGTCCAGTCCTATCAAATAGTACTCAATTTAACCTTTGACATCTAAGTGTGACCTTGACATTTGAGGTACAGGCCAGGGTCTTGAGCATAATAGGCCGCCTCATCATGGTGAAAGTTTCTTGGAAATCCTATGATGCATGGTTGAAATGCAGGAGGGAAAAGTAATCCTATCAAACAGTAATCATTTTGACCTCTAAGTGTGACCTTGATGTTTGAGGTACAGGCCTGGGTCTTGTGCGCGACAAGCCGCCTCATCATCGTGAATGTTTGTGCCAAGTTTCTTTCAAATCCTATGATGCATGGTTAAGGTGCAGGCTTGAAAAGGTTAGGTGGGACTGACAGACAGATTTGACCAAACCTATAGTCCCCAACCCGGTCTTCAACCAGTAGGGGTCTAATGAATAAGTTTTAAGTAATATGTCTAGGGTATAAGAAAACAACAACTGTCTCATTCTGTTATGCCAAAGACTATCTACACTTCAAAAGTAGTTACCTCCCATTATGCCATGCCTTAGAGTCCTCTGGATGTGTATTTATTAGGTCACCATTTCTCTCCAAAAATGTCCCAGGCTGAAAAATACAAACAATTACACACATTAAATAAATTTTCTACATATATTTTACAGATTCTTATGACTACTTGCACTCATTTTCTGATAATATATCTTTTGGACTATTCTACAACTTCCAAAGGAAAACATCTGAAGAAAAGTGTGTCCAGCTTTTTGTTCATCTGGAAGATTTGAACTGGAATATCTCTAAGAACGGATGTTTATTTGACAAAATATGTTCAAAAGATGTCTGTGCTACAGATGCATAAACATGTGTCTTTAAGTGTTAAAGACTTAAGTCAGATGAAACAATGATATTGCTTAATAATTAGCAATATCTTATATATCATCATATTTCCAAAAGTTAATATTCTTCAAGCTGAAATGTAAAGCGAAAGGAAAAATTATGGTTATAAATTAAATGATTAAATCATGACATCTTCAATCCAATACAGAACGTTTAGACAATTAATAGAGCAGCACTAAAACTATCAATCTTTTTTAAGAAAAGTGAATGTAACATGTAAATATATCCTTTCATTAAAATAGTCAATATATATTATCAAGGGACTAGATCAGGAGTAAATAGGTCTTTCTTCCATGATAGCTCTGTTAGCACTCATTAAAACCTATGTTGTGAGTACTCAAAAGAATCGTCTAACTCAGAGACGATTCTTTTGAGTACCCACAACATAGGTGTTGGAGGTCAAATAGGGATTTAAAAGCATGAAAACACTCCTTTTCTCAAGCTCTGTATTATAATATCTTACCCTTTTTCTCATACGCCAATTCTGCAGCAGACGACTATGAAGATATTTTGTCAAAACATGGAAAATATCTTTAATTGAATGGATGACCTTATGACAAAAGTGGAAAACATTGTGTCAAAAGGAGAAATTGCATGTTTTGTGCAATTTTTCTTCTGTCAGAATGTTTTCAAAAAGCTGTCTGCTGCAGAGGTGTCAGAAGTGTCTATATGAGGGAAAGGGTTAAGAGAAATGTACTGCAAACAGGATCATTAAAATCAATTTACAAAACCTACATTATATAACAAGTTCAGATTATTTAAAGTTAAAATTACTAATCAGAAGATGTCTTCTTTCTCAATTAATCCAATTTCATTCAAGCCCCTGTAAAATAAATGGGACAGGACGGACATTGATCTGTATGTTAAAAACACCTTACAACAGTTATAATGTATCAATTGATGTCAACTTCAACCTGTCCCACTTCCAGATGCACTTAGACACATCTGTAGCAGACACATTTTGAAATCACTGTGGTAAAACGAGAATTGATCATAGTGATAAATTTCTTCTTACACCACAATGTTTTAAACAAACTATTCAATAAATAAACTTTTATTTACAGATACTTTTCATAGTTTTAATTTGCATAGGCGTTTTCTTAGTCATCTCTAGCAGAATTGCTGTTAGTGGGAAAGGGTTAACCTGCTCTATTTGAGCATTTTTTTCTTCTGCAACAATGTTTTCAAAAGCAATTAATTGTTATAAATGACCATATTGACCATCAAATCTGAACCTTAAACCCTTTCCCACATACAGACGTTTTCTGACGCCACTGTAGAGCAGACGATTTTTAAAACATTGTGGCAAAAGGAGAAATTGCTCATGATGAGCAATTTCTCCATTTGCCACAATATTTTCAATTCTATTTAACAATAAAACTCCAATTTATGAATATTTTTTATATTGTTGCTAAGATGTTTTTCAAAGTCGTCTGCTGCAGATTTGGTGTATGTGGGAAAGGGTTAAACCTTAAATAAAATGTTAGTTATATAAAAACCTATAAACACCCACACATCACATAAAATATTAAAATACCCAATCCTAAATATTAATTAAGGGGAAGTAAAATGCATCCTTCCATGCAAAAAAATCCCAATTTGAGTACAAAGATTGCTATTTGTTACAATTGAATGAGATTTTGATACATCTGCAAAGACACATTATGCAAAGATTATGTCAAAAGGAGAAACTGCTCATTGTGAACAATATCTGCTTTTGCCACAATGTTTTCTTAACTTTTTCCAATAATATGCTTTCATTTATCGAGTTTTCTCATTTGTGTTATTAACCTTTTCTCAGATACAGACACTTTCTGACAACTCTGCAGCAGATTACTATTAAAAACATTTTGGCAAAAGGAGATATTGCTCATAACAAGCACTTTCTTATTATGCCACAATTTCTTTTCGACTCTTATCAAAGATTAAACTTTCATTTATAACACTTTTTGCACAGATGTTGTCAAAGCTATCTGCTGCATATTTGTGTTATGTGGGAAAGTTTTAAAGTCAATCTGGCAGACTAAAGATTTTTTGTATGTGAGAAAGGGTTTAAGTATATTATTGAAGAACAATTCTGTATAATTATTCAACATGTGTTACAAAATATGTTACATATTTAATATTGCAGATTATCTCCCTTAAAATGCTGATTAGAATTATATAGTTTATTAATCCATGCAAAATTGTCCACTTGCAGCAACAAAATAGAAGTAATATATTGTTTCCATATAAGTATATCTTTGTAGCTTGTAGTTAAATAGATGTACTGTATCATCACATGTGTTACCTGCTAGTTGTCATAGCATAACAGACAGACATACATACAGACAATAAATAACTACCCAGGTAACAAAGCCCTATGGAGTTAAAGGTTCTGTTTACCTTTTAACCGTTTCCCACATAGTGAAGCAGACAACTTTGTAAACATCTTAACAATTTTTTTTTTTTTTTAATTAATGTCAGTTTAATTATTAAATAGAGTTGAAAACATTGTGACATTAATGGTGAAATTGCTCATAATGTCATGATAATGAGCAATTTCACCTTGGCCACAAGGTTTTCAAAAGTCGTCTGCTGCAGAGACATCTAAAAGCATCTATATGTGGGAAAGGGTTAATGAAACTATTAGGTGTTATCTCCCTTTTCAAAGTGAAAAGAGTACCATTTGCTTCTTGTTTAATATTAATTATAACAGAAGTTTGACGCATAATTTTTTTATTTTCTCACGTCTAGTTAATCAAAATATTTTCCCCTTTTCTTACCTACCACAGTCTTAGTAATTAATAATTGTTGATTAATAATCAAAATATACCTGTTATAAAACCCGTCACCTTTTCAAACAAGACATGGTGAAATGTAAAACATAATAATTTGAAAGCCATTGTACTAATGTTAATATGCTTAACCATCTCCCATAGACATCACATCTGCAGCTGATGACATCAAAAACATCTTGGCAAAAATAAATGATCAACTTCTCAATGCATTATTTCCACAATGTTTTCAAAAGCCATCTGCTTCAGTAGTTGTGCAACATGTGGAGAATGGTAAAAAGCACCCATAGTAAAAACTGCTGGAGATTCCACAATATTTATGGCTTTATATTAACCACTGGCATTTTAACAATAGCATTGCAAGCTGTTGTCAATATAAGTGTTTTTTCACTAAATAACAATTTTTTCACAAGCAAATGTATATTGCCCAATCAGCATAGCCAACTTTTAAAAATGGTGGGATAGATGAAAAATAGCTTATAACTAGCAGTTTCTCCTTTTGCAACAATATTTTCTTTCAACCATTTTTAAAAATTATAAAGATTCATGTCTAGAGATTATCCTTAATAATAAATCTTGCCTAGATTTCAATGTCGTCTGACAAAGGGTTTGTGCAAAAGTCTAGTTTATCTTTGTTTTGTTTTCTGAAGGTGGGGAAACACAGAAGCAGATTCCCAACGGAGTATTCAAATTGACAAGATTATTCATTTTTGTTCCACATAAAATAAGTTTTACATTTTCACCATCAAGTTTGTTAATAATAAGATAAAAGAAGTAGTTGGGAGACCTCCGTCTTGTCTCAAAGATAAGAAATCATGACAGTTTACTAGTATTTAATTACAATCTATATATGATTAAATGATATTAAAGTTTAGGAAAAGTAAATATTGGACATGTGCATCCAGTGTAGATCCAGATCAGACATTGAATGATAATTATTATATTTCTACAATCTAAAAGGCAATATTTCTGAATTTCAAATTAGCTTTACAATAAGCTTTAAATACTTCTTATACTTTTTCCCACTGAAATATTATACATTTCAAACTGGATTGTAATCATTGAGGTTTACCAACTATTTTTAAAATCCTTTCCAAGCTTTTAGATTATAACAAAATGATAAAAAATATAGCTTTGTGTAAACCCCTTCCCACATACAATGAATTGAATGCAGATGACTTTGAAAACATCTACAGAAAAACCTGGACAGTGCCTTAATATGAAATTACATTGAAATATAGAGTTGAAAATGCTGTGGCAAAAGAAGAAATTGCTCATGATGAGCATTTTCTCCTTTTGTCAGACATTTTCAAATGACGCCTGCTACATATGTGTCAAAATGCATCTGTAAAATCATTGGGAAAGGGTTATGTTTTGAAATACAATTTTCTTACCCTATTAAAAAGGTCAAACTCTACCTAGTGATGGAATATCAAATTTTCTAACTAGTGATTTTTTTAATACAATATTTCACAAGTAATGATTCGGGTGGTTAAACTATATGTCTGTTTACTGAAGTATCACTTAACAATATGTCTGTTTTACTAAAGTATCACCTATCAATATGTCTGTTTTACTGAAGTATCACTTGACAATATGTCTGTTTCACTGAAGTAACACTAAACAATATATGTCTCTTTTACTGAGGTATCACTTGACAATTATGTCTGTTTTACTGAAGTATCGCTTGACAATTATGTCTGTTTACTGAAGTATCACTTGACCAGACAATATATCTGTTTACTGAAGTATCACTTGACAATATGTCTTGTTTTACTGAAGTATCACTTAACAACATGTCTGTTTACTGAAGTATCACTTAACAACATGTCTGTTTACTGAAGTATCACGTAACAATATGTCTGTTTACTGAAGTATCACTTAACAACATGTCTGTTTACTGAAGTATCACTTAACAATATGTCTGTTTTACTGAAGTATCACTTAACAATATGTCTGTTTTACTGAAGTATCACTTAACAATATGTCTGTTTTACTGAAGTAT
>JAUELF010264694.1:0-11156 GCA_031471495.1 Clinocardium nuttallii | reverse complement strand
GAATTCTGCATGGATCCCAAAAATTTGAAGGAATTCTGGTGAGGTCATTGAGAGGATGCTTTCTGTGAAGTTTCATCTCAATTGACCCATTGGTTACTGAGGAGAAGAAGTTGACGGATGACGCACGTCAATCAAAAGGCGATCACAATAACTCACCTTGAGCACTTTGTGCTCAGGTGAGCTAAAAACATAAGGCTTATATCAATTTAAAGAACACAATTTTAAATAAAAATTTAATGATAACCCTTGTGAATAAACAACATTTAAAAAATACCAATGGATTCATGCATGTTGGTGTAAGTTATTTCAGTAAATAAATCTTGCTATGATTATAATGAGATAACAACAGTAACAACATTTTACAATAAAGTCATCAATAAGCAAGAGAAGAATTTGTTCAAACATAAATTATCAGTTAACACAATAACTGCTTGACTCAAATATCCATATCGTTATCACTTAATTTAAGTACTACATCAATTTTGTCAAACATGTTATTTTTCTCCTGCGAATATTCAGAAGAATTTACTAGATATGACTCCTGGAGCTTAGAGAATGACTCAGACGATAAGAAGATTGCATACTGCTTTCTGACTCCTCTGCAGCAGACGGCTTTTTGAAAACAGTGACAAAAGAATAAATTGCACAAAACGCACAATTTCTCCTTTTTCCACAATCATCAATGTTTTCCACTTTAAGTCAGTCATCTGCCGCAGAATTATGTATGAGGGAAAGGGTCAACTTGTTCCAGGTCTTGCCAAATTTAGAATAAACACTGTAGCCTCTCTTTGAGAGCATCACAATGTGGATATGCCATCAATCCATCTGTTTTACAAGAAATTCCAGCATGTGTGTGGTAAAGTTATGAATCTTGGTATAAAATGTCCTGATTTATTGATATTTAATATAAACTAGAAATATCACTGAAGGTGATGAATACCCCAAGCTGATGCCTGACACAGTAATGTATGAGAAATTCAAGGGGCCATAACTCATTTAAAAATCCAGTGCAACACGCTCACAATATGCACAAGTAGGGTTGGTATCAATCATTCTTGTGAAGTTATATTAAATTCTGATGAAGGGTTGCTGAGAAATAGTATTCGCAAGAAATGTCCAGACCACCGGAACGACGGACAAACCGACAATCAAGCGTGACTCCTATATAGCTCACATATACTACATATCTGGGGGTATAATAAATTATTTTAACATTGAAGAGTCAGAACGATATGATCTTTGCCAGGCCCCAGCTGGCCTTTGATAATGAATAACTGTTTAAAGTTTCAAAGCCACAGCTTGTATAGTTCAGGAGAAAAGGAGTGCTGCATAGCCAACAACGCTCATCTGTTTTTTCAAGAATTTTCAAGACCAAAAATAGGCATGTATACTTCAAGTCTTGAAAAACGATTAAAGCCAGAGTTTTAAAAGTGACTTGGTATTGACATGCATATTAGTACATGTACTAGGAACATGTGTAGCAAGTTTCATGTGTAACTGTTTTTGTGTTATGAGGTTAGCCTAGGTTAAGTTTTTGGGACGACACTAACAAGGGTATCAGTCCCAATAGCCTGAACTTTTCTCTCCAAATAACAGAAGGACTAAACAATTTAACAAGAGGGCCATGATGGCCTTGGATCGCTTGCCTTTACTTATGTAATGTGATTTGTCATGCCAACCACACAGTCAACTACATTAACTTGTTGTGTGGTCAGGTAAGCAAATACAAAAGGCCCAAGATGGCCAGTGTTACTCCACTGTCATTAGGCAAAAATTATATCTTCAAACAGCCCTGCCCCCCCTGTGGCCATGTTTTTTGATAAATCACATTGGCTTGAGTGTCAACCAAGGAACGTTTCTGCAACTTTTTTGAAAATCGGCCATATAGTTTTGGAGGAGAAGATTTTTTTTTACTATAGCATTTTTGGTAAAATATGGTGGACAATTCGCCATGACATTAGCTTAAAATGATTATTTTGCAATGTTTTATAACAAAATTGCATTTTGAAAATAAATGCTGTGACTACACACAGATGTTAAGCAACGTTAAATAGTATAAAATGTTTTTCTTTTTAAGTAAGATAATTTGACATTGAAACAGAAAATAAACAAGAGTGCCAACATTTAAGTTTTTTCTTGGTTTTAGAAGGAGCATTATTGAATAATTATTACAGCCAGCGATATGTGACTTGGTATAGACATGCGTATTGTTCTCAGGAACATTTTTACCAAGTTTCATTTGAAAACAAACAGTTTTTGAAATATGGACTAAGTAAAACTTTTTGTAAGAATGTTTTAAGTCCAAAAAGGGGCAAAACTGAATAACTATTTAAGATAGTTTAATATGTGACTTTGTGTAGACATGCATATTTTTTTATGAGCATGTGTACTAAGTTTCATTTGATAATGTGTCACTATTTTTGAGTTAACTTATGATTTAAGGTTAAAGTTTTTGACAACGACAGGAACAAATCTAGCTTTATTTTGCTGCCGTTAAACGGCACTTTCCCCTGGAGAAAAAGGTACCAAAATTTCCTTATTTTCCCCTAAACTTAATTTTTTATTTTAAATACAATTTTTTTTATTCAGAGATAGAAACTGTAAACACTATAATGCAAAATCACCTTATAAATAAATATCAAGTGTATGAGAATATGTAGAGAAGGGAAAGAAGAGTGGAGTGAACATGGTGGACATCTTCAAAAATATGAAGACCAGGAGAATTGACTTGTAAATCCACCATGTCATAAAGTTCATAGTGTACCCATGTCATTTTTCCTGGTGTATATTGGCATGGGACTGAGTATCAAGATTGTCAGATCTGAACAAACTGTTTGAAGTTTTCAATATCTTCAACATGTTATAAATACTGTCTTTTTATTCTAAGAAATAACAGCTAGTACACATACATAATGATTATATAACATATATTGAGACAGTTTGTTTATGTATTTTCCCCCTATTAGGGAAATAAATTCCCCTTTTTACCGAAAGGGCACTTTCCCCAAAAACCTAGATTAATCCCTGAACGATATCAAGGGTATCACAATAAAAACAACTAAAATATTTTTAACAGAAAACGTTTGACTTGATCAATTGTAGTTATATAATTATCATTTAGCAAATACCGTTTACCAGATTTTGAATTAAAGACACATGATTTACTGTCATGGGATTATGCAAACTGTCAGTCCAGTTAAATTACTTTTCTGTCCAGTTCTTCCAAACAAACCCCTTGTGTAGGTGAGAACTGGTTTTATAAATATAACACAATATTATGATAAGAACTTGGCACAGTGTGTAAGCCTACGGGTGAAAAAATTATGAATTATATACATGTTGACATCGGATCGTCATTCCAGAATACTTTATTGGGAGCTTTTCTAAGAACTTTCAGATGTGAATTTATGGAAGTCATTAGAAAATTCCGTACATATAAATTATAATAACTGTCCAGGGCTTGATATACGCCCGCTATTAAATAAAAACGGCAATGAAATGAGATTGGTGCATTTTTTATTTCAGTTATTCACTTATTGTTAACTTTATTTATACAAAATGTGATGACTGAATGTTATATTTTGCTGTTTTTATGGTTGTGTTGCCTTATAAAAACTTCAGAAATGTGACTGCGTCTTAAAGAAGAGTCAAATATGCAACCCAAAATTTCAGACCTCAGTCAGATAGCCAAGTATTTTACAGTATATATGCCAAAGGAACTTCATCTTTGCTTTGGAAAAGCAGCCATAGTTTGAAATTTAAAAGAACTAATCCATATACAACAAATCTGCAGCTGACGACTTTGAAAACATAGTGACAAAAACACGAAAAATCTCCATAAAAGATAGCTTAAATCGTTAAATAAAGTTGAAAGCATTGTACATAGAGAAAGGAGAAATTGCTCATCACAAGCAATTTCACCTTTGCTCACAAAGTTTTCAAAAGTCGTCTGCTGCTATAGCGTCAAAATCATGAAAATGCGTCTGCAGGTGGGAAAGGGTTCAAACAATAGGCTTCATCTAAAGCTTTAGTCTACTGACTGGTGCAAAGCAATATACCCCATCTTCCTCAGAAAGGGGTCATAAAAAATAATACAATTTATCAGAAAACAAAACAAAAGCACATGCAACCCAATTGATCACAACATGCATTTAATAGTTCACATACAATATCATTACCTGACTTTAAATTCATCCTCAAATTTTCAAGATCAGTCTTCAATTCCAAATGCATCCAAATGAGACCAGCACACACAAGCATGCATACCAGTACTAGCAAGAATGTTATTGTTGTACATGTTGAACATAAGCCAGTCTCCCTTCTATATGATTGACAAAAGAAAGAAAATCTTCTTCACCATAATGGCATAAATGTCAAACAGCAGTTAAATAGAAATAATTTTTAACTAAATTATTCAATTAAACACATTTATATAATCTTTTGAAATGAAATGTGATTATTTTGTAAGAAACATTGAACTAAATGTATTGATTGATAATACAGCATGGAATGCTCATCCCAGTAAAGAGAATTGTGAAACAGGTCAGTACTGTAATCTTGGATTTTGATGATTGATTAATAGGATTCAGAAAATGTTCAATGATATCATCAATGCCAGTTCTACCAATACCAATGTGTTTCCTAGCACTCTAACACCAGTTCTCAACACAACACTCCTACGCAACTGGAAGACTATGATGCAAGTCACAATAATTGGCAGGAAAAAAATCACTAGCATTGGGTTATGATCATATCATTATAATCTCAAGATGAAAATATCCTCTGTTCTCGTTGTATGGTGCATAATTTCAAACATTTTGTTAAACTATATAAGGAGCAATTGAGCTACAAAATATTATTTTCTGGCAGATTGTAATGATTTTTTTTTATAAATCATCTATACAATGAATGTATATTGTTTTATGGCGCATCGACAGCTAAGGTCATTTAGCGCGCAATTGAATTTATTTATTCATGATCCCTGGGTAAACAAACCAGTACTAGTCTAGAAAATGTGCCCTGCCCAAGGGCACTCCACCATGACCGAATTCCAGCGACTGGGGATGGGACATCTCGAACATGCGAAAATAAATCAATCGCCAATCCTCTTTTAAAAGTGTTTAGACTCACATGGGTATTGCTTTATAAGTATATTTCCCACTATGAAAGAACCATTTCAAATTTCATATTGAAAAGCTTTGAAAGACAGCTTTTATATGCAAGTCGTATTGATTTCATCGACATTTCAGCCGCACCGGGATAAAATCTACTGTTGGCGAGTAATAGTAAAAAGCTGTTATTTTATTTGTTGATTCGTCTAATATTCGCCTAAGCGCAAGTGTGTCAGACAGGTCCGATGACATATGCGGACCGTGTGTGGTCTTTTATAGACTTGACGGTCGGTCATAAGATACCAGGAATGTATAGATGAACGGCGAATTGAGAAAAAACAACCTGTAATACATATTCGACCAATGTAGAGCCAGATAAGTCAACCTAGCATAGCAATGTGATCTGACTTTGGCGCCTTCGTCAATAAGCCACGGCAGGTTGCAAGACAATTATGTTAACCCTTTCCAACCTATAGACACATGTTGACGCGTCTGCAGTAGACGACTTTTGAAAACATCGTGACAAAATGAGAAATTGTTCAAAACGAGCAATTTCTCCTTCTGCCACAACGTTTTCAAGAGAAAATGTACAGGCTGTTTCGAAACAACATTGTTTAGAAACATCTGCTTTGCACTGACTTATATGTAACTATTTCTAAGCAATCAGGTGCCTACCATCATTGTTTGTGCGTATAAATATCGTAAAGAGATGCCACAAGTGAGGTTTAATAAGACCCTTTATCGACTGACGCCGAGCAGTTTTCTTTTTCCCGTAAATTCACGGAATTGCAATACCCTCAAAGCGCCATCACAGTTAAGTAACATAAACTCAATTCGACGTAATAAAAACAAGGAACAATCACAATATTCCATCGTCTAAATGCGTTTTCCATGGATCAAAGTCAACAAGACGCTTCTATCTGCATTGTAATGATATAATCTGTATCACGAGAAAAGCTTGTTGTTTTAAACGTATTTATACGAGCAGTGTCTGGAAATGTCTTGCTGCATCTGCGTATCGTGAAGACTCAGATGAACTTGTGCATACGCATATTTATCACTAGAACATTCATTGTACGCGTTAAGGTTATATAGACATATATACATCTTCTGTCGAAAGAACGTCAATATTGATTGCTTGGTGTTTTACGCCACTTTCAACAGTTGTGCAGTTATATCTCGACGTTTCCTTGGTTAGTTAACAGTACTACTGGTCCATTAATCCTGACACCATCCAGTCAATCGTAATGTTAACCTCGCAACCCTATGCGTCAAGGAGGGCAGCCATTGGCGTCAATGGATCGTTTAATGAAGCGACATCTGAAGTGCAGAGACGTCAATTATCGGTTCAAATAACGTTAAATAAGTGATTGCAATGATCAACCAACTGATCGAACTCAGAGTTCGATCATGTTGATGTTATTCGTTCAATAGATATGTGAAATGAAGGTATAAATCAGATATTGGTCTAATTGATTGATTAGGGTTCAACACCGTTTTGCCTCATTTTGTCCGTCATATAACGGCGGCCAGTTCACCTTCTCATTCGTTTCCTGGCTATTACACACCAGTTCTCAACACAACAGACTTTCCAAGCAACTGAGACGAAAGGCACAATCGAGATTCAAGACTCTGGGAATGTATTGAGATAGTAATTGTCGTGTTGCGACCCATAGTAGTTCTACGAAATGTTTAGACGTTTTCTTAAAATAACATGTCTATACTTTAAACTCCATATGTCACGGTGACATCAATAAAATTTAATTGCACTTAACATCAGACCGTTGTATTTCTAAATGTTATATTGCTTCCTATTCAACAGTATTTCATCAGTTCACCTATCAAATATCTTTCTGGCGTATTCACACCGGTGCGAAAGACAGCAGTATTTCCAGATAACAGAACATCCGCAACTCTTTAAATCTCCTAAAACTTACAGTCTTTAATATGCATTTTCTGTAGATATATGATAAATAACTGTGGTTTATACATGATATCTAGCTATATATTCAACAAAAGATTCATTCCTATCCATGTAAAATGAAATCAAACAAGGAAAATAATGTGAATATAGCCACCATGGCTAAACCATTTCACCATTATTACTACGACTGCTATCTGTGTATGAAAAAGTCGGCTGTAAAAAACACAATTATAGAACAAAAACTCGTTTATTTTTGAAGACACATAAACTGATGGGTTGACAACTTCGGAATATATAACATGTCAATGCATTTGATAATATTTAAGAAGTATATTCGCTTAATAATGTATTATACATGGACTCGAACTGCGGAGTGATCAGCAGTACTATTTCTATCCAGGTTCACTTTAATCGTCTCCTTAATGATATCGTTGGACTATTTATTTTCAAACATTAATGTAAACATATTAGAAAAAAAAGTAATTGGTACGTTGTTTTTTATCTGATATTTTGCCATTTGAAATGGTTGAATGAATCCAACCGTTGATGAACTAAACAAACAAATGGATCCAGTAAAACATGGAGCCTGACCTAGCATGAGTGCACATACATATATATATCATAGCCGGAAGATACCGGGAATTGTTTAATTGTGTCTTACGCCGCATTCAACATTTAACCCTTTCCCTCATACGACAATTATGCAGCAGACGACTTTGAACATATTTTGTCAAAATTTAGAAAATCTCTATAATTGAATGGATAACCTTAAAGTGGAAATCATTGTGGCAAAAGGAGAAATTGCACGTTTTGTGCAATTTCTTCTTTTGTCACTATGTTTTCAAAAAGCCGTCTGCTGCAGATGCGTCAGTATAAGTCTTGTATAAGTCACTGGAACAACTGGTTCATTTATCCTGGCACCAGCGAGTAAATCGTAATGCTAACCCCACAACCAAGAGCGCAAAGGTCGTAAGCCTACATGTATCATTTCTAAAGTCGTTTGAATATAGGAACATATAGTGTAAAAGGCGTGAATATTCCAGCTCCGACACGTTGACTTATCTGGATATATGCCGCAAAGGCTTGAAAGTAGGTCATCCTGTGACGTCCTGTGACGTGGATAGAATAGTCTCAGAACAGATAGCTTCCTGTTACATCAGAATGAGAATGGAAGAAAGTGTTTGGACAATTTCGCGGTTGT
Organism: Clinocardium nuttallii; assembly: GCA_031471495.1. NCBI lineage: Eukaryota > Metazoa > Mollusca > Bivalvia > Cardiida > Cardiidae > Clinocardium > Clinocardium nuttallii. Next base: position 2,920 of record JAUELF010264694.1, on the reverse strand, counting down.
ATATTGACAGCTTTCATTTCAATTAGTTGAAATAAACACCGTAATTTAAATCATCCAGACCCACTGACGCTTTGTGTGATTCCAGGAAGCAATACCAAGCCGGGTTTTTTGAAACGTGAAATTTTTAAATTAAGGTATTGACGCAATGTGTTTTTTCGAACAATAATATACCGGGGAAAATCGAATTTGATTTGATGTTTCTCTGTACATGGTTTTAAATCAAGTAAACGAGATCATGAACATTTAACGATAATCGTCTGTCCTTGATTGGCATTGCAAAAGCTATATACCGGCGTCGTATCAGTAATTTCATGGACTATATCGTTGCAAAGAATAAGTATCATATTTTCATCGAAGAAGATTGTCCCTATTTGTTCTGTTTTAATGACATTTCATTCAATTTAACCATTTTCTAAAATATAATTTACTTATATACGTCTGGTTTGAAAAGAAACTGACGAGAACAATTCTTAACAGTTTGAAATACAATTTTAAAATGTATAACTATAATGTTACAGAAAGTATTTTTAAAACATATAGGTTTTAATGTTTCTCGCATCAATTTACCATTAAACATTTATTGTATGTATACACGTAAAGTCTAGAACAAAGCTTTATTACGTAAGCCCAGTCAATGTTGAATTTTGGAAAGCTGGCCTGGCTCTTTACCGGTGATGTCAGTTCCAGAAGTCAAAGTGTTAAAACAATCAAATGAACTTATCTTATGATGTATAATGTACATACATGTATATACACTCAACGAATCAATGACTTATTTTCACCATTGATGAAATAATCATATTGTTTGCTTATACAGTGTATATTTTAGTAGATTGACAGGAATTAACTAACGATCTGATAGACCATGACCATCAGCAAACATCTGGATTAACATGCACTTCGGCGATGTTTGAACATAAGCGTCATTGGTTGTTATCTGAGTGTTCGTGCGTATCGAACGCCTGCAGAACGGTTAAAATCCCAACATCGACATTACAAGTGTGCACTTATTCGTGATTGGAATTGATTTATATTTCATTCCTGCACATCTTTCGGTGTAAATAGTAAATGCAGATTGTCAAGCGCAGATTAAAATTACGGTTAGTTAATACGGTACCAAATATGGAAATGGGACGTCGCTGAATTATGATGTGACATCATTGAAACCACATCATTCAAAATACGGCAGTGGGACGTTATTCCCATCACATTTATTAATGATATTTTATTTGTAAATTATGTTATTTCTTTATTTCAAAAATAGAAATATGCATTCTGCTTTATTTTTTCTTAAAAGTTAAACATGGTTTATAACACAAAAACAATTATGTTGCAGTATCGATAAAGGTTTTAGTATTGTCTACGTGAGGCGGACAATTTGACATCTCTCTCGACCGTCGGTCTCGGTACGATACTAAAACCTGTATATCACTGCCGCAGCATTTTATTCGCTATTTATAAAATAACGAAGGTCAGTGTTGGTGTGACGTGGTTTCGTAAACGTTGGCAGACTATTGACGTTTGATGCCGATCAATGCAATTTTAATATGACCAGACAAACTGAACGTCGATTGTAATTATAGATACGACGTATCAACTCGATATTTGTATGACCTTTAATGTAAAATGTTGTATTTGTGCTCTACCGATAAACATGCAATATCTAAATGAAAATATTTCACAATCTAGCGAATGTGTCATTCTTAAACGGATGGTTATCTGTTGAAATGATTGCACTGCAATTGGTGCGGACTTGAATTGCAAGAGAATACTAGATTATAAAGTCATAGTTGTCGTGTTAAAGTAATCAATTGGATTCGGAATATCATTTTCTTTTTAACAATGATGTCCCTTTTATTCGTCTCTACAAACTAATTATTTTGGTGAATTATCATGGCAACTTCTTGTCGAGATGCTGTCTTCTAATCAGAACAAACTGATATTAAAAAGGACCAAGTATTTGCGAGATACGTTTAATCATCGCCGTGAACAAATACAGAATGCTGTTACAACATGATATACTGCCTGTTAGCATTAAATCAAATGAGTTGTCAATCTTAGCAAACTATGTGTAGGTAGATCTATATATTGTTTGAATGGTTTGTATCTGTTCTTGTTTCTTTTTCCATATATGTTTACTTTCACAATTTGTATTGGCCAAAGGCGTGTATGTGCTGGCTTTGTCGAATAAATTGAATTGAATTGTATTTGCTTTTATCGATCGGATGCAAGGAGTACGAAAGCTGCCTGCATTTTTGTCAATTGTTTGTGTATTAATTGAAATTTTACAGTTGCATAAATCACTCTTGTCCAATAAAGTTTGTGGGGAAACAAGGCCCAACTTAAAGACACGACACATATTAATGCATTGTATTGGTTCATAATTGAAAAGCAAGATAGTATTGCTCGATTGAGAACACATTTGATTTGTTTCGTATTATCCGAAAATAGAAAGCACTACTAAATCTTCCAGATAAAGTGATCGCTCGAATAAGGTTATCAATATATGAGAAAATATTTTCCTGAATTGTGAAGTTAATGTACATTAACATGTAATAGATCGTTAACATTGGAGTGGATAGGGAACGCAATTCTCCTCATTGCCTGTGTCATACGAGTTTAACCATACACACTGTTACGAAATTGCCTTCGGACAGTATAGAAAAAACACAGACTGTATATCCTCGCAGTCCGATCTGGATACTTTTCGCAAATGACAAATGTTTTGTTAGTCACCGGACAGAAGTCCGCGACTTATATTTTTAATAGCTTTTGAGAAATCACATGGAAGGACGCGTTATTATTAGAACAAAACGCATTTAAATGTTTTGAACATATTACAGTTGCGGTTGTTTAAAAACACTAATTTATGACACATCTAAAATTAATTAAATATTTCGATGTTTTAAGTATGTTCAGT
>JAUELF010264683.1:0-11157 GCA_031471495.1 Clinocardium nuttallii | reverse complement strand
CTGATCATTACACAACAATATCTCACTTATTACTCAACCAAACCCTATGTTGTGGGTACTCAAAATAATTGTCTCAATGAGACGATTCTTTTGAGTACCCACAACATAGGATTTGAGTGTCAAATAAGGATTTGGAATGTGAAATTTACACCTTATCTAGAGCTCTGACTATACCACATTTTGGTGATGTTTATATTGATCAATGAACCTGTCATTTTGGAGACATTCAAAGTGATTAAAAAATGTTATATATCTACCATTTGGGTGATGTTTACATTGATACAATATACCTATCATTCGGATGACATTCACAGTCAGTCAATATACCTAATATTCGGGTGACATTCACAGTTAGTCAATATACCTATAATTCGTGTGACATTCACAGTCAGTCAATATATCTATAATTCGGTTGACATTCACAGTTAGTCAATATACCTATAATTCGGGTGACATTCACAGTCAGTCAATATACCTATCATTCGTGTGACATTCACAGTTAGTCAATATGCCTATAATTCGGGTGACATTCACAGTTAGTCAATATACCTATCATTCATGTGACATTCACAATTAGTCAATATACCTATCATTCGGGTGACATTCACAGTCAGTCAATATACCTATCATTCGTGTGACATTCACAGTTAGTCAATATACCTATAATTTGTGTGACATTCACAGTCAGTCAATATACCTATAATTCGGGTGACATTCACAGTTAGTCAATATACCTATCATTCGGGTGACATTCACAGTCAGTCAATATACCTATAATTCATGTGACATTCAATGTACCTATCAATTTGCCGACTTTCACAGTGATTAAATATACCTATTTTAAGAACGACGTTCATAATTTGATATATCTATCATTTGGAAAAGTTAGAAGATATAAATATCATTGACATGTCTATAAATTTATGTTGTCTATAATCTAACATACTTTCCTTTATATACATGAAATAATGCTATACTAACCCTTTCCCTCATATAGACGCTTTCTGAAAACATAGTGACAAAAGAAGGAATTGCATAAAATGTATCTACTAAGAGCCTCTGAGGTCTAGATAGAAACAGCATCCCTCATATTCAGTCAGTAGCAATGCTGGCCGTCAATCCAGGGGTTGCGAGTTTGAACACCAGCCCAGCAAACATTTTCCCAATGCTTGATAATAATCACTCTGACAAGCATCATTAGTCTTCAACCAATGAGCTAACAGTCTATGTGGAAAAGCAGCAATTTGCTTTGAAAGTCTGGGTGGAGTACTGGTGTGGGAAAGCCAGGAAAAACATTGGTGAACTGGCTGTCGTGATATGACTGAAAAATGGCGTTAAACCCAAATCAACCAAACCCATATAATACCCCATATTTGGTACTCAAAATAATCTTCTCAGTGAGACTTATATTTTGAATACCCACAACATAGGCTTTATTACTTACATGTAGTCAAATACGGATTTTATTAAATGAAATACACATCTAATCTAGGATTACCTGTTAATTTTGCCCTTTCCCACATGTAGACATTTCTAACACCTCTGCAGCAGACAACATTTGAAAACATTGTGGTAACAGAAGAAATTGCTCAGCTTTTAGTGCTTTTTCAGATTTTTGCTACGAAATTTTCAAAACCATCTGCTTCAAATTTGTTGTATGTGGGAAAGGGTTATGAAATATGATCAATATGGAACTATGTGCCTGATAAAGTATGTTAACCCTTTCCCTCATGAGACAATTCTGCAGCAGACGACTTTGAACCTATTTTGCCAAAAAATAGAAAACCTCTATAATTGAATGGATAACCTAAAAGTGACTAAAAGTGGAAAAAGTCTATAATTTTGATACTAAATTGATCGTTCTCATAGTCATACCGGTACATGCAGATGATTTGTTATGCCTTTCTATCAGAAGACTTTAGAAAACGTTTTGGCAAAAGAAGAAATTGCTCATGATGAGCAATTTCAACTTTTGCAACAATGTTTTCAACTTTAATCAAGTTATTCATTCATTAATAAAGATGTTCCATATTTTTGTCTATGTGTTTCTAAATTGGTTGCCTACTTCAGAAATATTGTATGTCGGAAAGGGTTAAAGCTTTTTTTGAAAACATTTGTTGTTCTCAAGGAGATAATTGCTTGTTTTGAGCAATTTCTCCTTCTTCACACAATGTTTCCATAGTTAATCGCTGTAGAGGAATAAAGACACAACCATACCAGGTTAACAGTTAGAAGAGTCAATGACTTCACAGAATGTGTCAATATCGGAATGTGGTTTTACGGCATAGTCATACACTGTTAACAGCAGAGTTAATTCCTGTGTTTAACTTTTTGCATGGTTCTTTTTTCACAAAACAAATCCTTAGAAAGTGCAAAACTTTCTTGCGGGCTATCAGCCCCACAACGCACAAAACAAAAACAAAAAACAGCACTGTTAGCTTTGTTTGATAATCGTCCCCGTAATGATCACCATTGAGCCCTAAGAAGGATTCCAGTCCAAAAGAGGCCTCTGTTGCTTGTTGTTGTAACCATCGTTCCCCCATTTCCCCGAGAGGGTTTGGTAAAAACACAAGGGGTTGATTAAAAGGCCTATGGAAAGGCTGAATGATCCAGATCTCATCCACTAATCTGTTATTGATGCATTCCCTGACTTCCCAATACAAATGAGTGGCATTGTAAATGCTAAGCTTTCCAAAAGACTCCTTTCCTTTCTTTGACAACACAAACGCGGACCATTGACCTCCCCTGTTTGAACTTACATGCTTCTCGTAAGCGGCACCCATTGTACCAATAGTGATATGAACAGGGGCAGCCGGCTCCCTGTAGTTATATTGCGTAGCTTTCTTTTTGTACACAGGCCAGGTTCGTTCATAATAATGCTGATGACCTGATATGATTAAATCAACACCCCCTGCATACAAAATGTCCTCAACATAAGCCCTCACAATTGACTTGTCTATCCTACAATCTTCATCAATATTATCAATCGAACAATACATTGGCCTATGGCCCAGGGCTACAATCCATGGTTTTGCGGATCGCTGCTTGTTAGCTTTCTCAAGGTCATCTCTTAACCAATCAAGCATTGGTTCTATGCTTACTTCATCATGGAAAAAGACCTCTGTAGAATATACGATAAAATGGATGAAACCAACATCAATACTGTACCACAAAGTGCCACTAGGCATGGGCCATGGAAGAGAGGGCATAGAGAAGCGGTATCTGTAATGAAGGAAGTCATCAAATCTCTCATGGTCTCCTGGTGCAGTCATATATGGCGTCCTTGCAGCGACTTCCTCAATCTGTCGCAGAAATTTATCACCAAACTGGCCACGTCCTCTGTTTAAGTCATAGGCTATATCACCGACATGGAAAATAGCCTCATATTTTTCATTCCGTGCCTCTTGTAGAAGAAAATTTATATTTTCTGATTCTGTTCCCAAATCTCCATAAACCATGAAAGTATGTGATTTTCCAGCTAGGACGGGAGGCACAACAAAACTAAACTGCTCACTAAGTGTGTCCATACTCTCGCCTCTAACATGGTAAAAGTACTTATTTTCTGGGACCAATCCAATTAGACCAACTCTGTGTAGATATTTCGTACCATCATCGTTTGTGGTCTCAAAATTGACGGTTACACCTTTCACGGTTTTGGCTGTCTGGCGGTCACCAGTGTGATACTCGATGTATGATGAGTCGTCGGACCTAGTGGCCCACATCACCGTGATATCCTGACTTGTATCGCCAAAACTGATGTGAACCTGCTGTGGTTTTAAACTCTCTGCAGACGGCTTTATATTTTTTCTGTTTGCCTGAAGGACTACTGTTTTACCTTCCGTTGCGTTAGTTGATCCCTGGAAGTTCCACAGAAGGAGGACACTAATAAGGAAGTGAAGGCGTTGATCCATTTTCATTTCTTGTTGTGATGCTGTTGTGTATTTTGGGTAAGTCGAAAGTTTGCCCTCCTCTTTTAGAGATTCCAGTTCTTGAAAAAGACAAAACATATAATAAGGTCTATATAACTTATAAGGAGTAATAAACTGCTCCATTCCATACAGTATGATGAGTATCTCTATAACGAAACCCTTTGTTGTAGGTACTCAAAATAACCAACTCAATAGGTTTAAGGGTCAAATAAGATTTTGGCTAAAATAAGAATTTTAGAACAAAAAATAAGCACCTTTTCTGCACCATTGCAAATGGATTGAAAGAGCTTTGGTAGTAAGAACAATCTATATTTTGAACCGAAGCAGTGGTATTATATACATGTATTTGATAAACCTTAATATTTGACCATGATACATTTGGATACCAAAATGTTCTATAATAGTTGTATAGCCAAAATTTTAACACTTTCCCTCATACGACAATTCTGCAGCAGACCACTTTGAACATATTTTGTCGAAAAATGGAAAATCTCTATGATTGAATGGATAACCTATGACTAAAAGTTGAAATTGCATGTTTTGTGCAATTTCTTCTTTTGTCACTATGTTTTCAAAAAGCTGTCTGCTGCAGAGGTGTCAAAAAGCGTCTACATGAGGGAAATGGTTAACATCCCATTCATTCGTTCATTCAAAAGTTTTAGATGTTTACATAATTTACTGGAGTTTTTTCTACAGAGATATAATCATCTTGACCTCATATATATATATATAATAATAATTGCATACACCCAACATAGATAACTCTATATGGTAAGGCCTGAGGGTAATTACATTCAAAATCATCATTTGATAGCATTGTTTGTGTGTTGTTTTATCCCGCTTTGAATCATTTTTCAGTTATCTTGCAGCATTTTCTTTGTAAATCACCAGTCACAAATGCTTGTTCATATATCCTTGCGAGTCAGTTGTAATCCTAACCCACGAGTCTTTAGCACCATAAAGGGAAAGTCATTACCTTCATTTAAACTAGAATGGAGTGCTCGGCGGAGCATGTGAGTCACCTGCACCTGCTCAATGAAAGTGTGACGAAAAAGTGTGACGGACAGACAGACGCCGGACAAAAAACAAGACATTTAGTAATCCCTTAGTGCCTACCCTGCATGCCCACCATGCTACCCATGGGGACACAAAAAGTACATGTATGTGGTATGACCAACTAAGGGATTGCATCTGCGACCTGCCGCATCCAAGGCAAACACTCTTCCACTACAACATGAAGCAGTTTAACAGCAGTCTGTATAAAACTTTAGTATGTTAAGCTGTAACAGGCTATACATTCAGGGGCGGTGAGTTTGAATTCCAGTGCAGTACATCAAGACACTTCTAAACTTTGTGCATTTGACTCAGATATCGTTACGCGCATAAAGCAGATTCTTGGATATGTAGGAGTAGATGAGTGTTTCTTTTCAGTAAAGGACCCTCGGTATAGGTTTTAACATAGGACTAGATTCTGATACGGGGGAGTAATCTGGTAAATGTATTTACCCCATAAAGCAGAGTTCTTGATATGTAGGAGTAAATTGACATAATTTACCTCAGATGTGTGTTCTTTTCAGTAAAGGACCTTCAGTATAAGGTTTAACATAAGACTAGATAAGGGGAGTAATCCAGTATTTACCCCTAAAGCAGAGCTCTCAATAAGTGGGAGTAAATTGGCATTCACCTCAGATGTGTGTATCTTTTCAGTAAAGGACTTCAGCATAGGGTTTAACATAGAACTAGAAAACAGGGAGAAATCCGGTATTTACCCCTAAAGGGGAGGGTATACTAGTCTCAATAATTTCAACAATACACGTTGCATGTGAAAAGTAAAACTAAGAATTTATCACATTCAAGTACAGAAATCTTGGTTTTGCTTTTCAATACAGTAACATGACCCACAATCATAGATTTTTAATGATCTACTTTCCCCCACAATATCTCTTATAACTTAACTAAACCCTTTGTTGTGGGTACTCAATGTTTGAGAACAAACAACATACTTTATGAGAAGTGGGTCTAATTAAAATGTTAATACATGTATTCTAGAACTACTCTGGTATAAGGATTCAAATAGAAATTTAGATGATAATAAATAAGTCCTTTATCTGAAGTTGTGACACACCATTTAAGATTTTAAATCTAAAAATAAAATTTGAAGAACTCATGTTTTGTAACTTTTTTTTTAAACTTTTATTACAGTCAGGGATGTAGATAAGAGGGATAAGGAACTAAATTGTATCCTAACATATCACCCATGCCAACATTTGTAGCAAGTAAAACTCAAAAATTATTCAAGATATGAAAATAAAAAATAAAAATTCTAGAAGTTTAAACATTTTTGCTATTGCAGTAGATAAAAATATTTTAATATTAAGATTTTCATAATATGTTATCCTTATGAAAAATGTCAGTCTATTACTTTTTGGAAAACCCCCAATATAATTCAGAAATCCAAATATCTGTGTCTTTTAAACCAGTCATTGTTCAAAATACAAAGACATTCCAGTTGTTTGACAAAAAACAGTAAAATGTTCTACTTTGTCTACCTATTTCTCTCAGAAAAGCCAAACTGAATCAATTTTGTGTCTTGGGTTCCTCGAAATCGAAAGTAGAATGGGGGATTCCATTTTCCAAAAATACACAGTCTGGTTCGCTGAACACACAGAGTAAATATCATTTTGAATCGACTTATTTAAGTTCATTTATCTCACACTTTTTTCTAAGAAAAACAACGTGTAACAAAAACCAAATGAAACTAAATTAAAATGAAATTAAATAAAAATTATATCATAGAAAGTCGGGAACCAGACTATTGTTAAACAACAACAACAACTGAGAGAATATATTTAGTCTAGTTAAAGGGATAAAACTCGTATAAACTATATAGTATTAGTTTTAGCTCAGAGTAGCTTCCCATAGAAATACTTCAACATTGGAAGTGACAACTTTTGATTTTTTCGGCAATTAAATAAAGCGAAACAGAGACATAAAACATACATGAAAATATGTGTAATATAATACATGTTAAACTTTGTTAGTAGCACCTGATACACACAATTAAATGACGAAACCTTGCTTAATTTCAGCGCATTTAACGATGAGTTTAACTTTGTTAGTAAGATATTGTTGAATCACTTTTATTTAATATGTTTTTAATGTATATATTTATGCATACTTTGTTTGTTTACTAATTTTGCAGACATTGTGGCAAAAGAATGATCCATGTCTTTTTTTACCCCAATGTTTTCTACGTCATTGAATGATATTTTTTTTTCATTTATAACACAATGTTTTCAAAGTCAATATTTATAACACATTTTAAATAATCATAATTAGTGACTGTTTATTACACTTAAATTAAAGTCTACGTTGCATCAAATTACTTTGTTTCTACATTTGAGCAACTCGAGACATGCTAACATTGACGGCATTAACTCTTTCAGACCCAAGTTGTTTTAAGATGACTGTTCCAGTTTCAAAATCGGGTGTGATTAGGATATTTTCAGTAAATCAGTTGATAAGAATTTACACCAAGAGTTAATTATTTTGACAAAAATCGATCAAGTTCGCTTACAAACTTGTATTTTGTAACATTATTTTTGTTACAAATAACACAGGGTATTCAAAGTTTAATTGTCAACATTAACAGGGACGTAGATAAAATCTCTTATTTACATCCCTGACATTAATAATGCGATCGTGTTTACCGTTTACCGCAAAATCACTAGGGAGTGATTAAACTTTGAAAACGGAAATCCCCAAAATCTTGTTTCGTTTTCAATTTTGTTGGCAAAGGACGTTTGATGACATATCGGAAGAATATTTAACAGTTATTTAACGGTAAGTAAACAGACTGTAAATACACAACTTATGCTTATTATTAATGTATCTCACTACTAACGAGTAATTACAATTAAAATTATAAACGAAATATTATTTTTTCTAAAAATTTCAAAACTTTACATTAGAATTTTACATTTAGATTTAAAATCTCGAATGTTGTGTCAAACGCTCTGGAGAAGGGGATTATCTTTACTTCATAAAGTCTAATTGGACACAACAACCTTATGCTGTGGGTGATCAAGAAAATCTCCCCCCTTAAACAATTATTTCAAGTTCCCACAGCACAGAGTTTGGCTAACAAGGGAGCTAATTTGGGGGGAAATACGTGATAAGTCCTCTTATCTACATGTAACAAAGATCTCTTTAGAGTCTCATTGTAGGAAATGTCAGATTGACTTCAGGGCCATGTAGGTAAGAATGACTTGTTAGCTGCTCCTAGCATTAACAAAACATAATTAAGGTGTCCCGAATTTGTTTGAATTTCACCCCCTCATTTGTCAACACTCCTAGCACTCCCTCCAAACATACACGATGTCACTATCGATTCTGATTTAAAAGGTGCCACCTCGGTGGTGTAGTGGTGGAGCGCGGGAGGTCGTGGGTTTGATACCAGGGCGGGTCATACGAAAACAGTAGTACTGGTAACTTACCCACGAGACGCAGTGATATCGCTAAACAATGACTGAAAATGGCGAAAATCACTAGCTTAATCAATCAGACTTTTTGGGTGTTATCAATTATTTCGTTCAATCTCTCTTGGAGGTCGGTAATTCCTCGCATATCTCTGTCTTGAGCAGCCGGAGAGTCATGATATAATCGCCAGACATCGCAGACAATTAAAATATCTAACTATAGTTCGAGTTATTTAACACACAGGGTATATATACACAGACAAGTCGTGTACCAATAACTGTATACACACGCTGCAATTGCTATTTCCTTTCACATATTCCCTTCTTCTCCAACCTTCCTGCAGCCCGAATGCCGTCCGTCAGCTCTTTCGGTGCTTGATTCAAAATGGCTTCAAGCATGATCCGGAAAATATGAAATTCTAAATGATGCGCAGTTCGGCCTTACATCTGGTTATAGCACAGTCGATGCACTAGTAATACTTAATTTATCATTTAAAATAATGTAATTGACTTGCATAAATGTTATGACTCTATTTATCGTAGTGGTTTATGGTATACGTTCATATTAAACACAATGTAAAGGGAAAGTTCTTTAGTATCATACACTCGTTGTACAATGATGAAACTCTGTGCACAAATCATAAACACTTTAATATATTGGATTCATTTGACAGTAGCGTGGGATTCTTTCTAGGAAAGACTACCTCACCAATTTAATTTTACTGTTTGTTGAAGACAAACAAAAAATCCAAGCTAATACGGAAAGATGTTTTACTTAAGGTCAATTATCGATATATGTACTCCTTTTCCTCAAGATAAATATTCCGATACAGTTTTAACATGCTAATCATATAAGTGAGTACTCACGAATGTTCACACGATTTTACTTCAATTTGACTGCGTGACCTATTTGTTTACCCAGTTTTAAAAATTGGCAGAGATATCACCAAGATAAACATCTTCACAGTTTAAAACTGCTGGAGCAATAAAGGCGTTATCTAGAGTGTTAACAAGATGTTTCTTCAGTTTGACTGTTGACGAAGTTAATGACCGGACATGACACAGATTTAAATTTAACATAGACATCTTTAAGACAAGTTACACAGTTACAACATGGTTAAGTTAAAAATAAGGCCACTAGGTCGTTTATAAGATTTTCAGTCATTTTGACCTTGTGCCATAATGTTTGACCTCTCATGACCTAGTTCCAAATTTTGCACAGAGTTGATGAAGATGTTTGTTCTGATAAACATTCATGAATAGTTGACGTTAAATGTCGCCTGTAGAGTGTTATGTTAACAAGGCACTTATGGAGGACGCACGTCGAACAACGCACGACGCACGACGGACGGACGACGGGCAACATTTGATTACAATAACTCACCGTGAGCAATTTGCGCATTGTTTATCAACATTGACTTGATCAAAACGTTTTTTTATAAATTATGGGGTATTGGTAAACAAAATTTACATGTCACTCATTCGTAATCGCGACTTTTTGTACTAAATTTAGATTTCGAGACATACTGTAAAACACAATGCTATCATAAAGAAACATACTTTGATTAAACAATTAATTCCCCGATCATCAAAAAGCACAACATACATGTACCCACCCTCCCCATTTAAAAAACACCCAACAACTAACGACAACAACACCCTCGCCCCTTGAACAACACCAACAATGAAAACGACACACCGAAACAGAATTAAGCGTCAGAAGTAAACAAAAGTTAATAATGTATCAAGCTTGTTTGTAATACAAGAAATTAAAGTGTTTGTTGAAAAACAAGTTACACACATGTACTGTAACTGACTTTCTAAAAGTAATGCACCCACAGGATCTATCTTACTGCCTTTAATAAATAATTTTAAACTATAAACTAAAGTTAGTAATCTGTATACTTCATGTTCATGTATGCCTTTTGTTGGAAGTAAGAATCAATTGGGAGTTTTGTGCTCTTGAATGTTTGAAGTTTTTATAATGTTGTTTTGCTATATCCTGCGGGCCCTCGGTCCAGGGTTTGTGAGTTCGAACCCCAAGTCGGCCGACATTCTTACCGTCGTTTGACACAATTCAATGTGACAAGCGTCATTTGTCGATATATGTGAAAAAGAAGCAAGTTGCTTGGATGGATTGTTGTGCGAATTATTGGTGTGAGAAATCCACGAAATACATGAATAGTGAACTGGCCGCCGTGAAATGACTGGAAAATCGTTGAGAACGGCGTTAATCCCCGATAAATCAATACATCAATATTTAAATGACAAGCTTGTAAAGTAAGAATTTAACATATACGTTATTCTCTAGGGTGCTTCGACCTGTTCATTTTCAGACGATAACTCATTTGGAATATTTGTACCGTCTTTGGATTTAGCTATTCAATGTATTTCCATATACCAGTAGTGTTTTTAGTTTGAGCACTAGCATTGGAATAGTATTTTCGTTTTGCTTGTCTGATTAACGATGGGACCTTGTATTGCCATATTTTTAAACTATATATAGTATTTTGAATTGTGGAAGATATTAGTTATATCTTGCCTCATTTATTTCCGGAGAAATCGATTTGGGCTTGTGCTTTAGCTTGACCTTTTCATTTAACTTTTGAATGCTTGTTAAGAATTAAAAAAAACCCACCCCAAAACAAGAACATTTGAAGAGCTTCATTTGATACCTCCGTGAAGTTCATTCCCTATTCCTTATTCCTTATTCCTTATTCAAATGTGAAGTTGATTACTTGTTCCTTGTT
>JAUELF010264672.1:0-11158 GCA_031471495.1 Clinocardium nuttallii | reverse complement strand
GTTTCAAAAAGTGGATTACCGGTTTATATTTCACTGAGATATCTCTATAATCCATCGATAGGCATAAAATAAAATTTAATAATTTATTTGCAAACAGAGGCCACCGGACAAAACACAGCAAATATACAGATAAACAATTCACATAGAGTTAAGATTTAATATATATTTACTTATTTACAATATTAATCGAGCTATGACTTTTGTGATCGCATGGTTGAATCTTTTAACACAATTATAACTGAAACATAGTTCTTCTTTATAATAACGCTACTTTCGCTTTTCATCAGGTTGTAAAAACTGCTTATATCATCTCTGCAGTTATACCATGTATACAATAAGCGCTGTCTTTCTGCAAGCCATTGGTCACATGTATACACACAACCGTCTGCTATTATGCTCGGAAAGTTCATAATTGCACAGAAAAAACCGTCTTAATAATTCTATACGATTTGTACGGGTTATGTATGTATAGACCAAATATATTAAAAGAAAACTTATTTTATATTGAATTTACCGCTACCGTACCATGTAATTGATCAGCATACCATATAATAAATATTATGCCTCTTTTAATAATCGACTGTGACAGAATTAATTATTTTATTCATAATTTTTTTTTATTCAATTACATTAATTATTTGTTAAGGTTTTTTATATTTTTTTTATTTTGGAAAACCATTTTCAACATTATTTCAGTTATATCACTTCCACAGTTCCACTTACTCATGATCCCTGGGTAAACAAAACCAGTACTAGGCAAGGAAATGTTATTTATTATACATTTCAAACAAACAAAATATTGATTGTACATTTCAGACAAATCAGTCGAGCAGATGGACAATCTCTGGCCAGTGAGTTTGACGGACTATTTTATGAGTGTAATGCGGCTGAAGAGTATGAATATGTTCAGGACATTTTTCACGGCCTCGTTCACGCAATACAACTAGAACGAGGCGAGCGGTGTATTCCATATCAACCTCTATTTATATCTGAAGACAGATTTAGAAATCGACCAAGATCGCCGAGGAATAATTCGGACAAAAAGGATGATAAATCTGGGTCGAAGAAAAACTCATCTAGTTTTAAATTGTTCAATAAGAGTTTTAAGATATTTAACTGATATTTCATTCACGTGATACTGACTACATGTTGATAGGAGTTAATTCGATGGAATTATGCAAATGATATGTACTTATTGCGCACGCAACGTTAAATTCCTCTATACATAGTTCAATAGTTAATTTATGATGCGATGAGCGTTATTTGACACGTGGTATATCACGTGTGATATCTGATATTGCCCGTGCAAATTGACCTGTCTCGTGGTGAATACATAACAAGGTCAATTAACTTAATGTCTTTGTAAACTGACCCTGCTAATGTATTCATTGAGCGACAGTTAAAGTTACACAGACTATACGTGTTCTGTGTTCAGGTTAACACACAAATAGATAGTATGGCATCTGCGTAATGCATCGACCCAGACCAGCCCGTGCAGCCTAATCCTAGCCGACACATTCCGTCTCAGGGGGGTAGATGTATAGAGTAATGATTCTTGAAACTGAAAATCAACAGGAGGCGAAATAAGCCCGCGTGGCATGCACAATGTTAGTTTTCTCGTGGAATGGCTCATATAAAACAATTTATTACATTTCTATCCATCAAAGATAAGGATATCTCGATGAAAGAAAATTCATAATCGTCGAATTATTGTCATACACCGGTGTAATAACAATACTTACTATTTGTTATTTCACACCACAATTGCGCATGCGTGTCCCTGCCTTTTTTTCACGGCCACGCCTCATCCGAAAATAATGCGCAAAAAGTAGGTAAATAAACGAAAAATAATCCATAGTTAACATATACTATGGTGTAAGACTGGATTGAAAAACTAAATATATTACAAAAAACAGCAATGAAATGTAATAAACAGATTATTCAACTCATTTATTCAAAGATTAGAACATATTTCACTCCCCGTCTTGTGAATGGGAGGAGTCACTCCCATTCACATGACGGCTCGTGAAATATATTCTCATCTTTGAGAAAATAAATTGAATAATCTCTATATATCACTGATAAATCCTTAAGATTTGAATTATTCTTTTTACATATATGTAAATTCAATTACCGGTGATTGAAAACACCTTGCATTTATCGGTGCTTAACGCTATTTTCATCAATTTTTAGTCATATTAGGGCAGCAAGTTCACCTATCCATGAAATTCTTTGCTTTTTCACAACAGTCTTACCAATCAACTAGATGATTTTCCACATAGATGATTATCCGATAATTGGAACACGAATGATACACATCACATTGAGTTTTGTCAGAACAAATATTGGCCGAGCTGAGGTTTGCCTCTGTCGCTACTGAGCTACAGAGACTTGGCTGTGAAAAACAAGTTTAACTACAACAGAACCATGGCATAGTAAACAAATAAGTCTTTGTTTTCTAACAATATCATTTATCTACTTGAATTGTAACACCAACCTAGAAAATATAACTCTTATAAATATAAAACTTTTTTTACATAGGTAAACATTTAGGGAAATGAAGGAACTGCCGACACATTATTTTCAAAATGTCATTTGTGTCCGTTTTGCGCTTTAGATTGCAGACAGGCATTTTTAAAACACCTCACTTCATTGTTTCTTCTACAAATAAACAAATTAGAAAACTAAACACACACACAAAAAAAACATTTCTACTATAAAAATATGACACACACAAACAAAAAATCGCTGGATTTAACCCTTTCCCTTATACAGACGCTTTTTGATGCCTTTGCAGCATTCAGCTTTTTGAAAACATAGTGACGAGCAATTTCTCCTTTTGCCACAATGTTTTCCACTTTTAGTGCTAGGTTATCCGAGATTTTTTATTTTTTGACAAAATATGTTCAAAGTCGTCTTCCGCATAATTGTTGTATGAGGGAGAGGGTAAATAGACTCAGTTTTATACACAAACTGTATAAATGTTCACAATTCTAGCAAAACAATGTATGATAAGATTGTACATTGAACCACACTGTGACTAAAAATGATAAACAAAATATACACAAAAATATCTATCATTTGAGAATGACATTTTTTAATTTTACATTGTAATATGTATTGGGATTCGCTAGGTATCCCTTATTGTCAGGCTTTTCCGACCGTCTGCGTGTGTGTCCAAATGTTTGTAAAGCAATGCTCCACAGCCCAAACCGATGGGCTGATTCCAATGAAACTTGGTGAACAGGTGCCATAGGGCTCAGGGTGTAAGTGTTTGAGTTGCATTGCTAAGGACCCATCCATTGCTATGCAGCTAGTAAAAAAAACATGTTTTAAGAACCAAAACCATTTTTCTATCTTCCTACAGTTTGGAATGTGGAGAGCTGAAACTTCAGTTATAGATACTTCGAAATATTTAGAAAAAAACGTATCCGTAACGATTTTCGATTAAGCATTTATTTTAAAGGGTAGCCGTTCAAGATTACAATTTTTGGTTTAGGCTTTTATTTCAAAGGGTAGCCTTTCAAAGATAGCCGTTGCTATGCAGCTAGCAAAAAAACATATTTTAAGAACCCAAACCATTTTCTATCTTCTCCTACAATTTTGAATGTGGAGAGCTGTAACTGTGGTCATAGATACCTCGAGATATTCAGAAAAAACAAATCTGTAACAATTTTTGATTTAGGCCTTTGTGCCCAAATGGCAGCCTTTTGAAAGATAGGGTCTTTTTACAGTTGTTTTTTTTACTTCAATCGCCCCTAGCGCTGCAGTGGTAGTATTTGATAGCAATTATATTTGCAACATCTCATAGAGCTTTTCAAGAGCTACAAACAGTTTTTTATTTGATTGACCTCCGACCTCGAGCCAAAAGTTTGCAAAATAAGCAAAGGTGAATCCCACGTCGCCTAGCGGTTTGTTACTTTTTTATTCTTATAATATCAAGACAATTTCAAATGTTAAATCCTTGTTGTCTCAAAAGCAAACTTTTATTTAAACATTGTGACAAAAGGAGAAATTCTCAAGCAACTTCTCCTTTGGCCACAATATTATCAACTCTATTCAATTAGCATAATTTCATGTATTTGTCAAGAGGTTAACAATGTTGTCTGTATGCTATATCTGACAAGATGATATACACCTAAATGATGTCTGCTCTAGATGTGCTGAATGTAAGAAAGGAATGAAGTCAAGAACTATCATGAGCACATTTATATTATATTCAACCAACATTACTTAGCCTTTATCACTTGTACAATATACGATGCGTCATCTTTGAGAATGTTGACAATATACTATGCGTCATCTTTGAGAATGTTGATTCACTTTATAAAAGTGTGTGCCATTGAACTTGTATGTTGCTACCATTATGTCAGAATATAAAAGAATGAAAGACAGACAATGGAAAATATTCTATTTTTCTATTCACGCAGTAGCAGAAATTTGCTCTACTATCAATTATCAGCCAGTTTATACCTCTCCCTGTTTGTTTATACATAAAAGTACAGGAAATGTCAAGGATATGAGATACAACACAATGAATCATATAGAAAAGAAATATGTATTAAAGGTGCTGAACTCCAGATGGAGATCAAATTCTGAAATGTTTAAACTTCTACAAATATTGCTAATACACATGTAGTGAAACAAACCTGCAACAAAGTTAGTAAGAAGTAGTTCAAAAAATATTTTGGCAGTAAATGTTGAAAAACTGTCAATTGAAAGTCATGAAAATTAACAAAATTTGGCTTATTGGGTATGTCTACCCAGTTAAAATGAAGCATAAACAATATATATAGAGATGTTTATGGTACTGGAAAGTGGAATTATAACTTAATATTTCTCGACAACTTTTGAACAGTTTAAAATGTTTGACTATAATATCTATTTTCTGGAGTTAAGCACCTTGAATTGTAAAACTTAAATTTTGGCACATACCCAGCAGAAGACTTTTGAAAGCATTGTTGCAAAGTAGAAATTGTCACAACGTTTTCAACTCTACTTTAAACTAAATAATTAGACTTTTATATATTGTGGTATTCAGTATCTTTGCAAATATTATTTCAAAGGCGTTGGCTGGTGACTTGTTTTATCCGGGAAAGGGTATGGTCTGTATTGTTTATTCAAATAAATTATTTTATTTAATAAAGTAAGGAGAAATTCGAAAACATCAGTGAGACAAACCACTATATATATATAGGATTATTTTACTGTATATATTCAAAAGTAATACACACTTTTCATTTGCATTAAAGAAATATATATTTGTTTGTTTCCTATGTTATATTTAGTTATATTATCAATTATTATCACCAATAAAAGTTACAATCAACTTTTTTTTTTTTTAAATATCCTTTATAAATGTTAGCATGAAACCCAGTTAAATGGTACAAAATAAACATCAAACAACACAAATTCAATTAATTTTAGTTGTGATACAGACAGCTTACCCCTGTCCCACATGCAGAATATTTTAACATATCTGCAGCAGAAAGTTTTTAAAACATTGTGACAAAATGAGAAAATGCTTATGATGAGCAAGTCCTCTTTTGACCATAATGATTTCTAATAATACCATTAATTGTAACTTGATTATATAGATTTTCCACATTTAAGCTTGGATGTTTTCAAATTTGACTGCTGCATATATAAAATTATGTTGATTGTGAGAAGTAGATATCATAAGTAAAGCTATGAAAATCAAAGATGACTTACTGCAGTGTGGAGTTCTCTTCATCCAGGTTTTTCTGTAACTCTTCAAGAAGTGTGATATTTTTACTTATGTCATCCAATTTCTGCTTCAGTGATGTGATGTCATCAGCATTGGACTGGCGTGCAGAACTAACAGCATCTATAATAAACAGACGTTTATTTCAGTGTATTATAATTCATTGCATTTACTGATAGATTAACAATGTCCTTTGTCAATCATTGGAAAGAATGACTGTCAGAGCTGAGGTTCAAATTCATGGCTCCTGCTGTACTAACTGATCAACAGCAGCTGGTCAGCCTTAAAATATCAGTTAAATGTTTTAAAATGCAGAGTTTGAGTTTAAGACAAAGGTTTATCCAGCAGAGATAGTTTTTGGCTAGTCTAAAGTTTATTCATATCAGTTAGGCTTTTTAATAATAAAAGTCAATGAATATAGTCTTCCTTAACCCTTTCCCTCATACGACAATTCTGCAGCAGACAACTTTGAACATATTTTGTCAAAAAATAGAAAATCTCTATAATTGAATGGATAACCTATGACTAAAAGTGGAAAACATTGTAGCAGAAGGAGAAATTGCATGTTGAGCAATTTCTTCTTTTGTCACTATGTTTTCAAAAAGTCGTCTGCTGCAGAGGCGTCAGAAAGTGTTTATATGAGGGAAAGAGTTAACTGTCTACTTTGTGCTTTGAAAACATCTGAGGAAAATATTAACTATCTAGAAAACTGGAAATAATATTTCGGAAGGCAGTGATCAATAGAGAAATTAGTAGTTTTGAGCAATTTTTCTACAACGTTTTTATGTTTACAAGGTGACAAAAGTCATAATCTCATATACATGTATAATTTGTCATCAATTGATGTTTTGCCATAACACAAATACTTACAATTTTATTTAATATAACTATTGAATGTTATGATGTGTAAAATAAAAGTAAAAACAGCCCAGTGCATGTATCAATATCTGCATACCACTTATCTCTTTTCTGATAGAATCAGGCAAAAACTGCAGCTTAAATCTTAGAATGCTAGCTCTGATTGTTTCAGCTTCCAATCTGTCATGGGCATTCTTCCGAAGGATTTCCTGTCACAAACATAGAAAATTCAATGTTGAAATAATGTATCAATTTAACATTGTTATGATTGGCTAAAAATGGAGATAGAAAAAAATGTGTCCATGTCATGTGTATGGAACATAAAGACACTTCTGAACAAACTATACTGTTGGCCAATATCTCTGGTTTTGGCTATTGCTGGCTTTTTTTAGAATCAAAATGCTGAGTGTTGAGATTTGATCTTTGTCTGCTTTGTGAAAGAGACAATTTCAGCGAAAAAGTGGGAATTTGCTCAGGAAGATAGTTCATCATTCTTTACTAATTTTAAATAATGTTTTCATTGGTGAAAATTTAAGAAACTTCTTGGCAGATATTTTCAACTTGTGTAAAAAAAATAAAAACTTCTTCTATTTATTCTTCTTCATCCTGGTAATATGCAGGGCTCACTCTGGAGTATCATCGCTTATGAAATATGTAAAGGTGAGGTGCACAACACGAAAGTAAAATGCAGATAAAAACAGTAAACAAGAGCTGTCGGAGGACAGCGCGCTCGACTATTCCACTGCTTATTTAAGTTACTGAGATATTGACTTGAATGTAGTTGCATGCAAAACATTAACAAGAATTTCTTAAAGGGTGATAATTTGCATTATATGTAGGATAGTGTTATTTAACTTGATCATTTTCATAGGTGTAATGGTTGGGAAGGGTTGTATAAAGTTTCAATGAAAAGCATCCAGTAGTTACTAAAATAGGGACTTATGTAGTTGCATGCAAAACTTTAACAAGAATTTATAAGTAAAAAAAGGGCCATAGATTGCATAAAATGCAGGATAGTGTTATTTAACTTGCAAATCAACATAGGTGTGATATATGGGAAGGGTTGTTTAAAGTTTCAAAGCAATGCATCATGTAAATACTGAGTTATGGACTCTTAATCAAGTTGCACGCAAAACTTTTTCCAGAATTTCTTAGTTAATAAAGGGTCATAACTTGCATAAAATGCAGGATAGAGTTATCTAACTTCATAATCTACATAGGTGTGATAGTAGGGTAGGGTTGTAAAAGGTTTCATGCAATACATGTAGTATTTAGGTACTTGCATGCAAAACCTTAACCAAGGTGTGACGCCAATGCCAGGGTGAGTAGTATAGCTCTTATATTCTTCGAAAAGTCGATCTAAAAGTAAAAATCACTGTGCAAAGCTAGTGGCAGCCTGTCAACCCATTCTAGAAGGATTCCAAGGTAGGGGCTCTAGCGATGACCTCTACTAGCAGGTTCCACAGATGAATTCCAGCTTGGAAAAATTAGTTGAGCTAGATGTCCATCCTACAGAAACTATGAAGTTCTTTAATGTCTTAATGATCATAATTATGTTTCAGTTTTTCTATCTATGTTACAAATTTAAACAATGAAATGAAATTGAAACATACCAATTCCTTCAGAGCCTCAACAACCCTATCAATGTTGTCTACATCATATTCAGAATATCCAAAGTCTTGATGCATGCGAGCACCTGAAAATTTAACAAAAAAGGGTCAATATTTGAGCTGCACTTTATAAAAACCAACTCTAAGACATTTACAACCAGCCTGTCAACACAGTATGATTTTGATCTGAACTGTTTTTTAACAAATCAAAGAAGCATTCAAGAATTCTCTGATATACAATAACAAAATTTGAATAGTTGCCATGGATGTGCAAATAGCTATTTTTCAACACTTGTCACCTGGGACTACTTATATGGGGAATAGAAACGTCAGTGCCATAATCGTCAATTGCTTGTCGTCTTTACAAAGATGTTCGTGTACATAAACCTCATTTAAGCAGGTAGATAAACCTTGTATTGGTTATGCGGAACATCGATCCATAAAAACAACAAGCATATGATATAGCTCTATATATAGCTTATCGCACTCGTTTCTCTTCCTCGTATTATAGTACTCCCAGTTGTCACAAATAGATTAATGTTGGTTTCCCTAGTCCGCTGTTATCTTGCTTGTCTAAGAACAACCCTTTTCACGTTGATTTTGAATAAAGCACTTCTAATAACTTCTCAAAACTGAAATAACTTCCAAACTCAACTGTGTGCTTCCTTTAAGGCTTTAGAAGTTACCTAGCAGATTGGGACAAATTGATTTTTTTAATTTTTTTTGCAGTTTTATGACTATTATAATTATTTATTATGTGATGCTGATGTTTTCTGGAAAGCATCAATCATTTTCAGTTTTTAATAAGTGCTTGCAACAAAATTCTACCTTGACGATGATAATATGGGTAAACAAATTGACGGCGAAGCCAGCGATGTTTCCCATCAATAGGTAATCATGAACTTTGCAAAACTTTGCTATACCGTCTTTCCAAAAAATGTGTCCAGAGTGGATTTTTCGATGCAGTCACGATTCTGCTACGTTTTTAATAGATGAAAAGAAAATATCGAAATAAAAAAACCTTATAGAGGAAATATTTAAATATGATAATACGTAATCGATAAAGGAAGGAGCACAAGTAATTGTATACATGTGTGATCATTTCCGTTTAATAACAGTCGTCGTCTATTTTTAAAACGAGTTCAAATAAAAATTCATAAGGTTATTTTGCATTTCCAGAAGTTACACATCACAATTCCTGTAATATGAGTTCCGAAAATTATGGAATCGTTTCTTTTGAAGAACTTTATGAAGGGCAAGTTGATTATTTGTTGTACCTGTCATCATAACTTCATGGATTTAAAATCCTGGCCATTATTGAAGGTTAAATATATGCCACACCGGATGATGATTTTTATTTTCTTTTAAGTTAATTAATGTTTACCCGATGCAGTCACGATTCTGCTACGTTTTGATTAGATGAAAAAAAAAATCGAAATAAAAAAAAACTTCTAGAAGAAATATTTAAATATGATGATACGTACTCGATAAAGGAAGGAGCACAAGTAATTGTATGTGTGATCATTTCCGTTTAATAACAGTCGTCGTCTATTTCTAAAACGAGTTCAAATAAAAACTCATAAGGTTCTTTTGCATTTCCAGAAGTTATAAATCAAAATTCCTGTAATATGACGTCATGATATGACGCCATTCTAACGCTAACGATGACAACATAACTAAAAGGAAACCGACAGAAATGATAGGAAAGGAGTTTTAATCGTCGCAAATGTAGTTCCGTAAATTATGGAATCGTTTCATTTAAAGAACTTTATGAAGGGCAAGTTGATGATTTGTTGTACCTGTCATCATAATGTCATGGATTTATAATCCTGGCCATATTTTAAAGTTAAATATATGTTGTACCTGTCATCATGATGTCATGGATTTATAATCTCGGCCATATTTTAAAGTTAAATATATGTTGTACCTGTCTTCATAATGTCATGGATTTATAATCCTGGCCATATTTTAAAGTTAAATATATGCCACACCAGATGATGATTTTTATGTTCTTTGTTTAGGTCAGTAGGACTCGTAATTGACGTAAATAACTTATCGTGCTGCAAGCAAGGGGCTAACTGCAGTTCACGGGGAATTATTTACCGATCACAAAAGTTAATAAATGTTTACCCGAAATAGGGAGGTAGCACCTATACTCCTATTAAACTTTATACGAAAAAAAACCCCATAGATGTTTGTTTTTTCACTCATAGGTAACAGGTGTGAGAATGTTTAATAAATGGAACTTTGAAATAAACGACCGCAATTTGACGTCAGAACATAACATTTCAAAGAACAACTTAACTTAATTTCCGTAAACATGAGCTATGTATTTACTCATACAAAGTATAAGTATTTATCAAATATTGTTGAAAAAGGATAGCTTTCACATACTGAGTAATTTACCTTTGACGACAATCACCTAATCATATGTTTCCTGGCTATCTATCACCAGCACCCCACATAACATACTTTCAAAGAAAATGGGTGCTTTTCCACATCGACTGTTACTAAAGCCCATTGGGGAAAGACGAATGACGCTGTCACAGTGACTAGTGTCCAACATCGGAAAGAAAGAATGAGCTGGATTTCGAACTCATAACCCATGGAATTTACAGCCCGCGTCGCTTCCGACTGGCTATTGGGGCTCGGCTGCAGGTAGAATATAGAAGTAATTTAATTTACAAAATAAATCGACGCAATTTTAATTTTAAAAAATAAATGTCTAATGATAATTATTATTTTGTAAATACGAAATAAAACGGCTAATTGTCTTATTTATAAAGTGTTGAACAAAATCTTTTTCGTTTAAACGAAATAAGTATTTCTTAAATACGAAATAAAACGGCTTATTTAAAACACCAAATCATTATTTCGATTTAACAAAAAGACAAACGCGTATCTGCATATTCGAAAAAATATGTTGAATGCCACTTTAGGGGCTCCGTATTAAACAGACAACAAT
>JAUELF010264651.1:0-11159 GCA_031471495.1 Clinocardium nuttallii | reverse complement strand
CTGGCCGCCGTGATATGACTGAGAAATTGTTAAAAACAGCGTTAAACTCAAATCAATCAATCAAGCAAGTGTCTCATCACTTATGTCACGGTTCAATGGTTACTGACATGTGAGGTATCCCGCGAGAAAACCAACATTATGGCATATGTGTAATATATCGACCAGATCAGCCTGCGCTGTCGAAACTTTCTTTTAAAAAGAGCAATCGACGTAAGTTTATGCTGATATTGTAATTGTACTTTAAAAGTTTCAGCAGGGAAGAGTAAATAGTCGTAAACAACATGTGATAAACTGAAATGCAATGTCGATGCACACACTTAAAACATTGGAAACATTTCTTTACAAGTGTATCATAACTAAATCTTTTTTAAACAATCGAAATTGTAATTGCATTTACATTTAGTTGGTCCTTATAACAACTTATGGAATCCGCCGTGGTCGAGTGGTTAGCGTCGGGGATTTCGAAACCGGATTTCGAAACCGGGTGATCCGGGTTCAATCCCCGGTCGCGGCACTACGGTCATGGTGGAGTGCCCTTCGGCAAGGCACATCTTCTAGCCTAGTACTGGTTTGTTTACCCAGGGATAAGTGAACTGTCGCCGTGATATTACTGAAATAATGTTGAAAGCGGCGTAAAACCCTAAAAGATAAATTATAACAACTTATACTCTCATTCGAATTCTGAAAAAGGAATACAAATATACCCGCCTTCTTATACCGGCGACTAATAATTGCAAATTAGGGAAAGATTCCGCCATGGCTGATTGGAACCAAGCGTCTCGGGTTCGATCCCCAATCTCGAAGCTGTGGTCATGGTGAATCGTCCCTGAACAAGGCAACTTTCCTTACCTAGTACTAGTTTATTTACCCAAGGAATCATGCATTAGTGAACTGTCGCCGTGACGACCAAGAGCAAATCCGGAGTGAAGGGTTAAATAAATCCCTGTTGATGTTTAAATCGAGTTTCCTTTAATTAGATTGACTAAATAAAGTATTGAAATAGAACTATCAGATGTCACATTAACGTGAAATTGTTCGAAAGTAAAAAGCTTTGTGGTTTCATATATCTACTTTAATTGGATTAGTATTCTCCGATCTCCTTTTAAGTTGGTTAGATTTTGTCTCAGCCTTCATCAATTTACATGCTTTTGTGACGGCAACACAATGTCAAACCAGTGACTGTTTATAATCATATATTAATCTCCGAGTGACTGACTCAATCAAACGAACACTCATTTTGTTTGTTTGCTAAGTACTTTATTCCGATTTGAACTATTTTTCGGTTATATCACGGCGTTTCCTTGGAAGGTTACCAGTACTACTAGTCGATTTAGCCTGTGTTTTCCCCCGCTCTAGATGATTTTGTAGTTATATCACGGTGTTTTCTAGGTAAGTTATCAGTACTACTAGTCGATTTAGCCTGTGTTTCCCCGTTCTAGATGATGTTGTTGTTATATCACGGTGTTTTCTGGGTAAGTTACCAGTACCGCTGTTTAAGTTAGCCTGAAACTAGCGAGCCAATCGTCACCTCACACTCATAAGTGCAAAGAAAGTAATGCCATTGGTTTAAGTTGAACTTATTTATTGTACATACTATTTCATTACTTATCAATTTGTTAGTCAGCAAGGTAACTATTTATTTTATTTTCTCTCTTATTATTAAAGAAAGCCCTATGGTGTGGGTACTAACAGCACTCGGTACGAGGGTCAAATAAGGATTTTAGAACATGCAAAACGGCCCTTATATATAGCTCTGACTTGGGTAAGTAACTAGTACTGCTGTTGACACCAGGGAGCAAGTGGTAACCTCACACTCCTTAGTGCAAATAAGTGAAAGCCATTAGTTTAGTTTAAACTTATCTATTTTCATCGATTACGAAACAAAACAAGCTTTTCAGCTTATATTAATCACGATCAATGTCTGTTTTCCTGGAGACTAAACCAGTACTCCAGCCGTTTGTGTTGAAAAATAGCAAAGGAAGAAGCTACTCATCACGGGATTCGAACCCGAAACCTTTTGGTACGGGAGGCCGAAGCTCTACCACTGCACCACTGTCTTCCGCGAAGCCACTACTACCATTATTTAAGCTGTTGGTGTGACTTGGCCGTGAACCATTCCCACAATCTCCAAAAACCGAAATTGACGCTCAACCACTTTTTATTTCTTTATTCCCCAATGTTTTCTTTATTCCCAAATGTTTTGAAAGATGGTCTGCTGCATACGTCATCGTTTCAGATAAAACACAATAACGATGATGTATACGCATTGTCTTCTGAATTCTTGAAATCTTATTATATAAATAATTTCCCCCAATTTGGTAGCATACGACGCAAATTACGCTTTTCAAATGGACAAGCCACTCATCCACAAAACATCAATAGATTGTTGTAAACTAACCGCTTGACCATGGCATTATTTTGTTTGAAAAATACATCGTGATGTTGACCTAGATCTGCTGAAGCACCGACTGGGTTAAATCGTCTTTATGAGTCTAGAAAATACCATTTTAGCCCGTTCTTTAGAAAAGGTACCAGTTGGCACGCGTTTCTTACCAATGTAGATGTAGTTACAGACCAGCCTGTACATCACCTATGTCTCATAAGAAGCTACACAAATTGACAGAAGCTTCCACCAAACGTATGTAGATAATATTTAAAGATTTGATATCTGGTTATGCAATGTTACCAAATGTCAACGGGTACCCTTTCACGTGGGCGGGGGTTCATTTATCGTTGTTGTCTTGGTATGTGTCATATCTTTTACAAAGCAGATGATACCGGTCCAAAATATCGGTCAGAATCGTTAGAAAGAGATGACATTGATGGATATCCCTGTTACAGTTATATATTCTACTAGATACTTCTATTGTTGCGTGGTAGATACTTAGAAATAGTTACCAAATAGTTGATTCCGGGGTTCAATTCCATCAACGATACTTAGCGCTAAGTAGAGGTCTTATATTTAAATTCTAAAGAGCATATTTCATATGTTCTGTTTCCCTAATTAAAATGCCAAAATATTTCATTCCTTATCAAGTTTGTTAGTCAGCAATGTTACTTTTTATTTCAATTTTCTCATTTACTTACATGTTTTACAGACTATTATGGCCCTGTCACAATATTTCGTATGAGACAAACGTATTAGTTAGGTATGGAAATTCATAACTTAGTTTTCATACTCATAAAAAGCCCTTGAAAATACAGAAGTGTTTGTATATTTACAGTATTAAACCTATGAGTAGCGTATTAGTACCGTATCGCCAGTAGTGCTGTTGTTGAGCATCCGCTTCGAGTGCGGAATGTCGCGGGTCGATCCCCTACCGGGTCATACCTAATACCTTAAAATGGTTGTAATGGCTGCTCCCCTTGGCACTCAGGAATGTTAGGTTGGCATAACGACTGACTCCAAATACACGAATGAAAGAATTTGAGTTTACTCCATACGTGGACCAAGCACTGAAGCACCAAGCACTGAAGCATTGCTAAAAGGATACCGTAGTTTGAAAGATGCAATGCTGGTCCTTTAAACAAAATACGTGTGTTGTATTTACGAATTTTGGAGTCCATGAGCAATTTTATCTTTTGCCACAATGATTTCATTCAATTGTACTCAATAATAATTGATCTTTTTTAGGGAGTATTTAGCGCATATGTTTCGCCTAGATGCTTTAATATGGGAAATGCTCAATAATAAAGATACTTAAGACGCCCTCGTTTCAATAAGACGATATTACTAGAAAGAGGGGACTCTGACAATTCATCTTATCGCATTATGTTTTTGTCAGTATGATTACTATGAACTATCCTCTCTATCTAATAAACAAAGCTTTTGAATCATTGATTTGTGCCGCTAATAAATTATAAAATGTAGGGAATCGAAAACAAAAATGTGTGCGTCTACAATATTCCACGTAGAACTATGTTTCCACCAGTAATGTCGCGACTGGGGATCTAACCCGGGACGTTCGGTGTCGTATCCCCGCCGTTAACCATTCGGCCACGGCGGATTACTCAAGTTTCCTATCTTTATATTTGGTTTGATTATCCAGGGATCTTGAATAGGTGAACTATCGCAATGCTATGCCTGGAATAATCATCGAAAAAACCCGGCGTAAAACCCCAATAAAAAAGAACCATTTGACAAGTAAAATACTTCCTGAATAAATAATGGTACTTTTTCACAATACTTTACGTCATCAGTGATGCTTTTTTTTATTTCCTACTCATTACAAGTCTGAAGCAGACGACTCGGGAAAACAATTAAGCAAAATATGGAAAATCTTGAAAGAAAGTTTATTCTTATTGTGTATTGTAAAATATATCGTTACAGTTACTCATTATGGACTACTTCTTCCTTCTGTTAAATGGTTTCAAAAGTCGCCTGCTGGAGATGCGTAAAAACGTGTCTTCACTGTGAAAAGGGTAACGTTGGCACAATCATGGTTTTATTAAACAACGTGTCTTCACTGTGAAAAGGGTAACGTTGGCACAATCATGGTTTTATTAAACAACGTGTCTTCACTGTGGAAAGAGTTACGTTGACACAATCATGGTTTTTATTAAACAACGTGCCTTCACTGTGAAAAGGATTACGTTGACACAATCATGGTTTTTATTAAACAACGTGTCTTCACTGTGAAAAAGGGTTACGTTGACACACTCATGTTTTGTATTAAACAACGTGTCTTCACTGTGAAAAGGGTTACGTTGAGACAATCATGGTTTTTATTAAACAACGTGTCTTCACTGTGGAAAGGATTACGTTGACACGATCATGTTTTCTTATTAAACAAAGCTGGGATTGATTCTTGAAAGCCTTCGAGAAGCCGTTCGGTTTGTTCTTCTTCACGACGTATGGAACAATGTTCCGTATGTCAAAACCCATTGGCTGTCAGTAACACAATTAATAGTCGATATTTCCCATTAAGTATGGGTGGGTGCGTCGAAACTCAATGCCGTCCGATCCAGTAAACTATTCATTACTGCCGTAAACCATTCAGCACCTCCCGCCTCTAATGGACGGGATTGTAGGAGGCTAATGAACACCAAGTTTCGAGAGTTCTGTATTGTTTTGTGAAGAGTGCTCTAAACCCTTTCCAACACAAAACAAAATTTACAGCAGACATATTGGTAACATAAGGGAAATCTCTTTATAAATTAAAGTATGATTATTTAATATAGTGAACAACATTGTGGCAATAGTAGAAATTGCTCATCATATGAACATTCTCCTTTTTCACAATGTTTTTAAACATGCATATGCGTCAAAAGATGTCTGTAAGTGGGAAAGGGTTCGGGTGGTTCACTAATCATGAGGCATTAACAAGGATGACGTCATAAGTTAAAGTCATCTCGTACATTCGTATTTTGAGAAAACATTTAACTGTGTTATGTTATCCTTCGTTCACTCTTTCACTGATGAATTTTCATAAAGTCAACGCTTCCATGATGGAAATTGGACTTATCCAATATTTCGTCCAACAGGAAATTTGGTAACATTTAACGTCTGAGCAGCAAACAATGCATAATTCAGGAGAGTCAGGTCGTTACGAGCTGTCTAATCTGAATGTGAATTGTTTGCAAAAGCCTTTTATTGCCTCTGGCAGCGAAAGATTTAACCGTTTCCCAGACTAAGATGCATTAGTGCGCTTCTGCAGATAATGGTGTTTGAAATGATTCAGACAAATGATCGAATTGATAACCCTTGATAATGTTTCTCATTTTGCCACTGTATTTTATAAACTCTATTTTATATTTGTAAAATTTATTTTATAAAGCGTTGCCATGGTTTCATTTATAAGTGACTCAAAGTTAAGTGAGGACGCGGGTTCAATCATCGACTAGGTCATACCAAATACTTTAAATATGGCTGTCATCTTTGGCCCTCATTGGCGCTCTATGTTTCGGGGCTAGCTTTGTGACTGACTGACTGGTTTCAGGTCAGGATAAACGGACCAGTAGTACGGGTAACTTACCCAGGAAACACAATGATATAACTAAAGCATTGTCAAACCAAAGGATCAAAGTCAGGTGAAGATGCATTGCATATTGGAAATTGCTAATTATCAGCGCACGAGAATTGAGTTCTCTCTTTAAATATCAATTGTTTCGGGAGTTTCAATCGATCGAAGCGTTATGATGGAAAGTGTTCAGTTTGTACGTCCTACCTCGTCCTACTAACATTTCAAAATGATAGTAATGTCTTTCCCTCCTTGGCGCACGGAATTGTGGGGTTAGCATTACGACTGAGTGACTGGTGTCAGAATAGGTTGACAAGTAGCGTTGGTAACTAACCAAAGTAATGGTATATTTGAAACCGTGTTGAAAGCGGCGTGTAATACCATACCCAACAACTCAAAATCCTCGTGGGATTCGAATCCAGTACACTTGATTGAAAAGGCCGGAGCTCGTTCCAATTTGTATTGCAGTACGACATATGTTACATGCGTCTAACGATTCGGAGTCTTAGTGGGTCTTCGTATCTAATGGGGCTATACGTATAGTGTTTATGTTATATGATACAGCTAGGACTGAAACCATATCGACGGACAGTCTTTCACTGTAAGCAGATGCATTAGGAACCAAAGTAAACGAGATGTACCCATAGTGTTGTAAAAGAGCTACATGTAAATCACAAAAAACACATATGTTTACATATATATAGTCATCTGAGTTTCGGAGATACCATCTAAATCAAAGCGATATGTTTCAGGATTAAGGATATGCGCCGATCCATGAGAAAACCAACATTATTGACTATGTGTAATGAATCGACCCTGATAACCGGGTAAGCCTGCGGGGCATGCTTATGCTGATCCGGGTCGATACTTTACGCGGAGTTCACAATGTTGGTTTACTCTTGGAACGGCTAATATATATCTATATAACTTATTATTCTTTTTTCGTCGATAGAAGTTATAACGCCAGTTTGACCTAGATGTTTTAAACAAACGATCTAGATTGAAGACCAATCAAATGTTGTATTTAATGAATTATAGCGAAGAAATAAAGGAAATTAAACGTTTTGATTGGTTCATAGTTAAGTTGGCGATCCTACGAGTGGCACTAATAAGGTGAAGTTTTAAAATGAAATGTTCTGTGTACTAACCTTTAATTGTTTTCCTTAAGAAATGCATGAAGAAATAAACAGTGGAAACGTATTAAAAATAATATTTAAGAGCAAATTATTTATTACTTTTGAAACATGATAAGTGTTCAGTTATTAATCGTCAATTGAAAAGTATACACCCCTTTGGAGCCTCGCGTAATCTCCAGTCATGTGACGTATTCTCGGTCTTGTTCAATTGCTTAGTGAACTTTCTCATATTGATCGACGTTTATCTGTTTTAAAGATATTTCTTGTTACGACTCTTATTATATTAAGCAACAGGGTTTTCGAGACGTTAACACGTGACATGCATATCATTTGACTGTATATTTCTGATTATTGGAATGAACCAGTCATGTAAAGATTAAGGTTACCATTTAATGATACGTATGTTAGTCTATTGCAGACATGGACATTTGCATTAGTCTACGTCAACCAATTACGTTGTTGTCTAAGCGAACAGCGAAGATAAAGGCAAGACCGTACATGCTCCAGGTCATACCCGCGCCAGCACTCTTCGTCTACACGTAATAAAGTCTGACAAAACAAATCTAGAAATGTAGCCCTAATAGTTGTACTTTTATATGATGCAACACCCATGGGTCAATAAAACACTAAATCGCCAGACGTGTATGATATATATGTTGCAAGACGGTATGCATTATTCATGACCGGTTCAGTACCATTTATTTGAAAAAGAATACAAGACGATGTATTAGGACTACAGACAGAAGGAGTTTACAACATAGATTAACTCTTTCACTGCCAAATTTCACAAAGTCGACCCTTTCATGTTGAAAATTGTACCACTCCATATTTTCGTCCAACAGGAAATTTGATACATATTATGTCTAATTGGCAAATAACGCATACTTCAGACGAGATAGTTCGTTACTAGCCGTCTAACCTGTATCTCCATTGTTTTCAAAAGCCTTTAATTGCATTCGGCAGCGAAAGCGTTCATAACAAAACATATTACTTATGTATTCAGGCTAGATGAAAATATCTAAGATTCTAAAAGCAAAAAGCAGGCTGTTTGGTAACCCATTATCCACTTGTTACAAAAGTGCTGGTTGAAACAGGAAAGCAAATGTTCGAGAATAAACAAAACCGTAGCAACTGTAATTAAAAGCGCGCTTCTGCATCAAATCAAGACCAGATGAAACGGATCTGCATGGAGTTGTGTACCTTTCAAGGTCGCGAAAGTCACGCTTTTTGTAGATTACACGTGGTTACGTCAAGGCTCTTAATTCAGTCGACCAAGAAATTCAATACTCAAAACGGCTTACTCCAAAATCTCTTTAGCATTTAGCCACGCGAGTTCTAAAGTTTAAAGGTGCTGAGCTCAACATGGAGATCAACATTTTGGAATGAAACTTCTGCAAATACTGCTAATAGTGACAACAAAGTAAAAATGAGAAATTCAAAACTATTTTGGCAGTAAAGGTTGGAAAAAAAAACCCAGCCAATTGACAAGTCATGCAAACTTTGCCTACTGTGTATGTCTACCCAGTAAACATAAATCATAACCTATCAATAATTTACTTTTGAACAGTTTTAAAACTCGGTTTGTTCAATCTCTGTATATCCAAATAAACGTATGCATTTGCACTGTATTATCTGACTCTTTACTGTTCAACAAAAAGTCATAAAAATGTTGAAGAAACGTCTGACATCAAGTGTCCATTGACACCAGACGTTGTTAAAAAGCAGACAGATCCGTATCTATACCTTCCTTAAATAGGCCGTAACAATCGTGATAATGTATCTGTAGTGAGGCTCAATGGCTGGTCTCTCAGAAAATTAAAATGATAGACGACAGGCAAAATTATGGAACGCCGGTACTGTCTTCAGTATTAATATATAGATGTATCCACATAACATAAATATATATATCCACATAATATAAAGAGGTATCTACATAATATAAAGATGTATCCACACAATATAAAAATGTATCAACATATTATGAAGATATATATCCACATAATATAAAGATGTATCCACATAATATAAAAAAGATTACATTTCTATCCATGATAAGATAAGGATATCTCGGTGTAAGAAAGTTCACAATCGTTGATTTATTGTTATAACACCAGTGTAATAACAATACTTATTATTGTTATTTCACACCACACTTGCGCATGAGTGTCCCTCACTTTTTTCCACGGCCACGCCTCATCCGAAAATAATGCGCAAAGAAGGTAAACAAACGAAAAATAACCCATAGTTAACATAAACTATGGTGGAAGACGCGTATTGAAAAACTAAATGTATTACAAAAAATAACAATGAAATGTAATATACAGATTATTCAACTTATTTTTTCAAAGATTAGAATATATTTCACTCGCCGTCTTGTGAATGGGAATAATCTCTATACATCCACATAATATAAAGAGGTATCTACATAATATAAAGATGTATTCACATAATCTAAAGATGTATCTACATAATATAAAGATGTATCCACATAATATAAAGATGTATCTACATAATCTAAAAATGTATCTACATAATATAAAGATGTATCCACATAATATAAAGATGTATCTACATAATGTAATAACAGACAGACATAATATAAATATGTATCTACATAATGTAATAACAGACATACATAGTAATATAGTTTCAACACTACTGAAGACAGTGCCGGCGCTCCATACAGAATCATGCGAAGTCTTCGATCTGACGTAGATAAATACAATTGCTTTAACTAAATAGAAACTCTATCCGTATTGTAGATGAGCTGTCCCGCGAGAAAACCAACATTCTGGAGAGTATCGACCCGTATTCTGTTTCAGGAATCACTACTCTATACAGCTATCCCCCTGAGACGGAATGTGTTGGCCTGGACCAGTCTGCGCGGACAGCCCAGGCTAATCTGGGTCGATACATTACGCAGATGCCATAATGTTGGTTTTCTCGCGGGACGGCTCAGATGCAAGAGCGCCCGACTCGTATTTCGATCCCGGATCCCGGATTGGTTTATACCAAAGACATTCAACATGGAAGTCGTAGTGGCTTCACACATTGCCGCTCAATGTTTGCTTCGATACCGACTGATGCATCGTTGTAGGAATAGATGAAGTCGTTTGTCTGGTATATTACCCATGAAATACCGTGATGTGACTGAAAACAGCAAAGATGTCAGGGTAAAAAACACCGTTAGTACTGGTTTATTTCCAAGGAAATGACTGCGAGAACTGTTAAAAATTGCGTAAAACACTATGAAAATAGAAAAACCTTAACCCTTTCCCTCATACAACAATATAAAAAATCTGAAAATATTTATGCAAAAACTTAGAAAACCTCTGTAGTATCATTACTGAAAAAGAAAATGAAAACATTGTGGGAAAAGGCGAAATTGCTCGATTATTTTGCTACAGAGGCATCAGAAAGCGTATGTATGAGGGAAATGGTTAAAAGATTAAATAACAAAAATTCAATAACTTGAAGCGCAATAATGTTGGTTAATCAACCCGTTTTTTCTTCGCCGTATCGTTCATTTATTCCGAAATGCTCGCCCAAATAACACACACAGCCAGCTCGAATAGGATAAACAGACAGCGATCAGCTATAAATAAACGTTCTATTTACTTTTGAATCAGCACTTGTAAGCTGAAACAACTCAAGACGAAACTCGGTTGGTAATCCGTTTTGGGCAGCGTAACCCGTGTTTTGATGTGTGTTGGCATGATATTGCATGCACCGGAAAGCGTTGACGGCTTTCCCAATTATGAGTCTGGGAAGTAGCCAAACTGATAACCCCCGGCCTGCTTGATGACTTAACATACGATAGACCGACAGTAAAACAACCCCCAATCGTCATGCGACCTTTGGAAACATTCATCGTGAGGAATATAGACATTGCTTGAGTGAATGTATCTATCCTTTTACCATGCTTTAACCCTTTCCCTCATACGATAATTCTGCAGCAGACGACTTTGAACATATTCTGACAAAATATAGAAAATCTCTATAATTGAATGGATAACCTATGACTCAAAGTGGAAAACATTGTGTCAAAAGGAGAAATTGCACG
>JAUELF010264640.1:0-11160 GCA_031471495.1 Clinocardium nuttallii | reverse complement strand
TGGATAACCTATGACTAAAAGTGGAAAACATTGTGTCAAAAGGAGAAATTGCTCGTTTTGAGCAATTTCTTCTTTTGGTACTATGTTTTCAAAAAGCTGTCTGCTGCAGAGGCGTCGGAAAGCGTCTATATGAGGGAAAGGGTTAAAATACTGTCATAAGGCTTTTATGATTCTACATCAATGGTTTGGGAAATAGCTCTAATTATAATCAACAAAATCATTTTCTGATAGTCAAAGTTAATTTCGTATCAATACTGAACTAAGATAATTAAAAGGAAATCCAATTTGGACTCCGGATCTTTTTCATTAACAATTAATTATTTTCAATAATATTTTTAAGGCATATAATAGCACCTTTGATACCACACACAGGTCTACATTTGATTTCATTTTCTGTAACTTAAAATTTACAAAGTTCCTAAAAAATGTCAGTGAACATTACCCATGCTTAAATTAAAACAATGTTATGTGGGATTCATGCAAAACTGTTGTAAATTCATCTTGTTTGAGAAGTGGAAACACCTGTTCTGCATGAAGTAATTGATGTATTAAACCTCACCTTTAATGTGTTGATCAATGCTAAATTATTCAGTGTGATATCATTATAATAATTCTTAATATCACTGAAGGCCTTTTCATGGTTCTTCATCAATGAGTTAATCTGTCCGTTCTTTCTCTCTTCAATCTCATGGATCTCTGTCTTTCTTCGCAAGTCAAGCTCGTCTCTCAAGGATCTCATCTTCTTCTCATATTTAGCTTCAATTTCTCTGGCTTGTCTCTCAAAATCAGATCTAAGTTCTGTGATTTCCTCATCATGTTTCTGAATTGAAAGATAAGAGTATGTAACAAATTCATTGAGTGACTCTATTTTAATAAAAGCATTAATTGTAACTCATAACATGAATATGTTTAATTAATACAGGAAATGAGCACTAATTGGAAATCCTAATAATATTTGAAACTCCAGCTGTTCTTTCAATTGTCTCATTTAAGAATATTGATTGTATTCAAAAATGTTCAATTCACAAGAAAAAGATACAATTATTATGTGTAATCTCTAAATAAACCCTAAACTCCATTTGATTTGACAAATTTACAAAGCCTAAATTTCACATAACTCCATGATTTGGTCAATCCTTAGTAAAATAAGCTTTCGAATTTTGGAGTTACTCCGAGTCTTTATAACTTGATCAGTAACAACCCGGATTGTCTATCAAGTAATTCTGAATAGGAATCCCCTTTCCGATCCTTTACAAATGTAATTTGTCTCAAACCCCCTAGCTGAATGTATTAGAAGAATGTGTGAAAATAGCATGTTGCTTGGGAAAAAGGTTGTGTGGAGTTTATGTGTGAGAAAGCTGGGAACCACATAAGTTAGTGCACTGACTGCTGTAACGTTACTGAAATAATGCTTGAAAATGCTTTAAATACCGTGATATATAACAAACAGAATGAAGCTGAATTGAAAGAAATTTACCTTTTTAAGGTTTTTGATGATTTCTTCATGTGAAAGCTCTTGTTCTTTGAGTGACACTTTAAGGGCTCTCTTGTCTTTCCTGAGTTCCATTTCATTACCTCTGTGCTCGTCCTGGGCAAGTTTGATTGAAACAGTGCCCTGGCCCTTCAGCTCTGACACATTATTCTGGTGCTCATATAACAAATGTTTAACTTTTTGTTTATAAACCTGAAAGTAAGGGAAAACACTGATTCAACAAACTATTTACAAAAATAGTTTGCAAACTTATCTATTTACAAAAATAGTTTGCAAACTAATCTATTTACAAAATTGCTATTTACAAACTAATCTTTTACTCTTTCCATCAAATTAAAAGCTGATGACATGTTTGATATATCTAGATATGTTCAGTCTTTTAATTATAACTTATTTTAAAATGAAACATTTTAAAATAAGATATGATTGGCATCCACCAAAAAAGCTGAAGACATCAACAAAACAGTCAGATAAATCTTGATTCAAAATTCTATGTATCAAGATACAGCTCAGCTGTATTTTATGAAATCAATCAAATTATAAACATTTAAACCCTTTCCCACATGTGTTCATCTTTTTTGCAGCAAATGACTTTGAAAAGGTTCGGACACAAATATAAAAACAATATATGACTGAAAGTATAAATTTTATTTTATAGAAAACATTGTGACAAAAGGAGATATTCCTCAGAATGAGCAAATTCTTCTTTTGCCACAAAATTGTCCCCTTCCATACAAATTTAGGGGGGAATATTCAAAACAATGGGAGAATAGGCATGATACCCCCTTTTAGATTCGACACTAGTCCAGAAAACGTTTACAATACCTTTATTTCTATTTGATGTCTCTCTTCTGCATCTTCCATTTCCCTGTCTTTGTTTCTAAGTTCTGCCTTTTTCTCTTCTAGCTGTCTCTTTGTGATTTCCCAGAATGTGTTGACCTTATCTCTTTCTAGTTGGAAGTAGTTTCTCTCCTCCCTTTCTCTGTCTAATTCTTCACGCAGCCTCACTATGTGCTCTTCAAGCTTTAAACAACAGTAATGGTATATATAAATAACATATTTAAACAAAATAATTATAACAAAAAAAGCAAGGTCTGTATTAACCAATCATTCGCATACTTAAAAGAAAAAGAAAAAAAAAGAGTGAAATTTAAAACTTTACATACAATTTTATAACTCATTCCCTGATATAGATGACTCGCTTGAAAAATCAAATGAAATGAAAAAAATGCCATTTTTCACACAGTTTCAAATGAATAAGAATATTTCAAATTGACTAAGAGTAAGACTGATTCAGATTTGTTTTGGTGTCATTTGTGAAATGAATGATTAAATACTCCTTGTCAGAAAGAATATTTCTCAATTACCTGTTCCTTGGACATCTCCTCAGTGGAAATTCCATCAATAACAGTTGGGGTTTTAGCCTTTCCAGACTTCTTCCCCTTCTTCCCTTTCTTTCCACTCTTCTTCTTTTTTGGTGGCTGAAATAAAAAAGGGAATTATCATTATTGAACAACAAATTGTCCATCTAGTTGAAGCAAATTGGAAGATCAAAGTATTACAGGGTCACTAGCAATAAATATGTAGTATCATGAGTATGTGCTAGTATTATATTATGTATACTATATTAACTTCTTTGTTGTAAGTATTGTTACATAGACATAAACATACTATATGCATCTGTTTTGACAAAATTTAATGCGTAATAATAAAAAATATTCTTGACAAGTTAGTTACATTTACATACATGTAGTTCTTTTCCATTTGCAATAAACAATAAAAGCTCAGGTGCGACTATGCATATGTCATTCTCATTGTGTTCTTGCCTTCACATTTTGCGCGGCCAAAGTTTAGGATTTTCACATAACACTGATTAAAAAAAATGTCACATGCAATAGTGGCTGTTCCTGAACTTAATATTTTTTTTCCATTAAAAAAACCAATACATTTTTTATTTAACTGTAGCCTGAAACAAATATGAATTTTAAGATTTTTTTCGTATTTAAGTTATTAATCGTATACGAGTGTGAATCACTCATATTCAAGTAGCATGGAAACACCAGTTATCGAACCTCTAAACATTTATTAGGGCTCATCGCAATAGTTATTAATTAATTCATGTCAAAAACACAACTAACGAATAAATTCAACAATTTATACATGTGTAAGTAAACAAAGAAACAGTTCACATACAATTTATTACGTATTTATGCATTTTTAGAAATATAAAAACAATCCTTGAACTTCAGGTTCAAGAATAGGCATACGGATCGATTACTTTTACGATAATTTTTTATTGTTTATATCTTTTTATTTGGGTTACCCTTAATACCAAATAATTCAAATAATACCGGATAATTAAAAAAACTACAGAATAATACATTTACTTTGCAAATAATATTCATATTCATGTACATTTAGGTGAAATATATGAAAAAACATTAAAAAACATGTTTTTGTCATACAGTAGTCTTAAAACGTCTGTTTCGTTTATTTTTGATTGGCCTCTATTGAGAATGTATAGATTAATTGTTTCCCTTGGTTAAATTCATATGGAAAAGCAGGGATCATGTACACATGATCCCTGGTAAAAGCATAATGAAATTCTTGGAAAATGTTATTTGTTTGCTTTTGAATACTTATTTATACATACTAATCAACCATTTAAACAGAGTTTCATATTGAAAATTTCTATCAATGAGTCATATGTTTTTCAAAAACACAATGAGTCAGCTCTACAATGTTAAAAAGCTGTTGATTTTATTAAATCAATAAATGTTAAGGAGTCTAGGATTCAAGATCAGATGCACAGCAAAATGAAACACTGTTATAATAATTGATGGAAAGGAGCTATCATGTGTTGGTTAGGCAAAAGGGTTTATTTTGTTTCCTGTAGAGGTATGATGAACTGAGGCACGGTTTGTTCCCTTGTTGTACAAATCATCACCAAACCAGCCTGCAAATAAAATAACAATGTCAATAGATTTTTACAGTGAGGGACACTTACAAGTATAATAGTTTTACACTATTGTTACATACTTTGCATATATCTGAAAGACAATTTGGTTATTCTGACGGTCAAGGGGTCAGAGACTATGTATTACATGTATATATAGTCTCTGAAGGGGTGTAGAAATGGGAAGGGATGCTGTAAATTCACCTTGGTATTTAAGCATCCTCACCCGGTGGCAACTTTTTCGGTTTGCCCAAATTTCCCTTGTTATCTATTGTTTGCCCTTGTT
Source organism: Clinocardium nuttallii (assembly GCA_031471495.1). NCBI lineage: Eukaryota > Metazoa > Mollusca > Bivalvia > Cardiida > Cardiidae > Clinocardium > Clinocardium nuttallii. The sequence continues at coordinate 6,426 of JAUELF010264640.1, read as the reverse complement.
ATCTATTGGGTTAGACCCTGTAACACCCGGCTAATTTAAGAATTTACCCTGCTTCTTCAAATAATTTATACACGCCTTGGTGACCTAGCTGTGAAAAAGGGAAAATACATAAATTTACTTGGAAGTTGGACATGCCTATAATGAACTGTCAACATTTTCGAAACTCTTCATGTCAATATTGAATATATATACTATAAACATTTCAAGTATCAGTGTGTTACACTATAAAATTACTTATAGCCTAATGGTATAGGTTTTAATTCCTCATTTTTAAAATTGTTGATAGAAATAAGGTGAATCAATTTTGTGACGAATGGACCCCGATTTAGAAATGTACCTAAAATCACCACCTGTTTCAACAAAATAACACTTTTTGACTGCATAAGCCTTTTTATCCACAGAAACAACTGATAAATACTCACGAGAATGTTCCAATTCCGCCGTGTCTGAAAGCAATCACTCATCAATTTGATGCTTTGCACTTTCCATGTCGTCCTGCTTTTCGGAAAATTACCGGAATTACCGAAAATAACTCGGATTACCGGAATTACCGAAAACATCGGAGATTATGTCATAACACGACTTCGATTATTTAATGAAACATTTTACAGTTATAGTTTAACTTTATTTCATTTGAAATAAAAATAATTTAGGTGAGTAATAGACATATATATTTAGGTATAATGGTGATAAATGTTACATTAAGCAGGAATCAGAGACCTAATATGTCTGCATAAATCTAGAATGAATATATACTGTAGATTCCTCCACAATTTGGTTCTAATTTCATGTTCTACATTATTTTATTTATCTTAGACTGTTACATTAGGGGTAATCAACGGGCCACATGTATTTTTTCATTCATTGTACTCAGCTCACTGTCGTTAAAAGGATAAACGATATTCCTGTCGGTTTTCGGAGTCGTTTTCGGTGAAATAATATTTACGGTATTCGCTATCACGAACGGAAACAATATGTTATACCATAATGTAGTTTACCATATTTATCAAAAATCATCAGCTGATTTCTTATCGTAATTGTATTTTGATCTCATTTTTTTCCCCGGGTTTCTTTTGATTTTTACTGGAACAAGATTTGAGCCAGTTTCAACCAAGTGTTGTCATCTAGATTAAGCACAGATAACTTTTTCTAAGGTCGATCTTACTCTCATAAAATTTGTCGTAATAAAATCAAACTCAACTCAAAAGTTTTATAGTTACGAATATTTGTTTCGGACTTTTAATAACTGCCGAAGCTAAAACCTTACCATTCACATGAACGACTGACGTCTCGACTCCTCCAATTCCCTTGAAGGAGGCACTGTCTTTACACAGGTCTATAACACGCTCAACAGCGACGCTTATTGATTTAGGGTTTGGCCCACCTCCCGTTTTGCCTGCTTCGTTTCTATAGGCCGTAAAAACCTTCTTTGTGTTTGACCACTTCGACTTTACCTCTTTCGGAGTTCTAAACGCGACTCCCAGCGCTGTCGTTCTTTGGGCAATTGCCAGCCACACGCCGTTCTTTTTCTTGTTCGTTATCACATTACTTTGCTTTGCATTTAAAATTCCGAAATGCTTCTCAACTTCACTCTGAATCAATATCTCCTCTGCAGTGCTAAAATTTGGCTTCTTTACTCGCCTTTCATCTGAAGCAGCCGAGTCCGCCATCTTTTCCAATGTAAACAGGATGAAAGTGAAATGGTGGATTGTGGGATTAAAAGTAACCAAGGGTTAAATTTAACCAATGGTTAAATATTTAACCATTGGTTACGTAACCACAGGGTTAAACGAAGTTGAGCAACAGAAATTTAACCCTTGGTTTAGTAACCACGGGTTAAATATTTAACCAATGGTTAAATTTAACCATTGGTTAAATTTAACCACAAGTTGAACAACCGGGCCCTGTTTGTCACTTTTATTGATAATTATTATGATATTAGGAAGTACTATCAGGGAAGTATAGTTCCTTTCTTTACCACTTTCAATAATCAAAGATCCACATTTACTATTCCTGCAGTTTGTAACTATACAAATTTTTCTTCTTCTTTATTTGCACTTTTTCAAACTGTTACAATAATGTAACCAAGCGTCTCTTGGTTTCAAAATGGAGTTTATCACTAGTAGTAGTATTAAAGGTAAACGTAAACATCTCTATGTAGGGTATGCTTATACACAGAGATGTTCTCTTTATACAAGTAACATCCCTCTAAAATATAAAGCAACCATATAATAAATATTTAAGCTTGATAAAGCAATTATCATCTGTAACTGAATTAATACCAATCATTGGGTTTTTTACAATCATATGAGTTTAGACTTCTCTGCATTTTCAACCATATATGAGTTTTAACTACCCTGCATTTTCAAACGTATGGGTTTTGACTATCTTGTTTTTTTAACCATATGGACTTTGACTACTACATGACAAAAATGAACCATATTGGTTTTGACATACACTTGGTGGTCATATCAGGTATACCAGTAAAATGTAACAACATTATTATTTAACTGACAATTTTTGAAAACATAATTGCAAAAGGGGATTGCTCACAATGAGCAATTTATTAATTCAATATGTATACATTAATTCAATATATATACATTAATTCAATATGTATACATTAATTCAATATGTATACATTAATTCAATATGTATACATTAATTCAATATATATACATTAATTCAATATATATACATTAATTCAATATGTATACATTAATTCAATATATATACATTAATTCAATATGTATACATTAATTCAATATGTATAATTCAATATGTATACATTAATTCAATATGTATTAATTCAATATGTTTACATTAATTCAATATATATACATTAATTCAATATATATACATTAATTCAATCAATATATATACATTAATTCAATATATATTAATTCAATATGTATACATTAATTCAATATATATACATTAATTCAATATGTACACATTAATTCAATATATATACATTAATTCAATATATATACATTAATTCAATATATATATATATATTAATTCAATATATATACATTAATTCAATATGTATACATTAATTCAATATATATACATTAATTCAATATATATATATTAATTCAATATATATATATTAATTCAATATATATACATTAATTCAATATATCATTAATTCAATATATATACATTAATTCAATATATATACATTAATTCAATATGTTTGCCAATAAATTGTCATAGTCATAGCAGATTTGCTGTATTTGGAAATGTGTGTTCTGACTTTTGCGTCATAACCCTTTCCCACATGGAAAGAATCTAAAGCAGATGATTATAAAAACATATGACATAAAATCTGCAAAACCTCTTAAATTGTAACAGAGACATATACAATGTCTATAAGTAGAAGTACAATTCTCAATTTTGAAATACAGAAAACATTGTGGAAAAGGGAGAAATTAATCATTCTGAGCAAGCAATTTTTTTCAATAAATGTATATATATCAAACAGGTAGATAGATATAAGGTGAATTCACAAAAACGGTTTACCTTTATATTTCCAACTTCCTGGTGTTTATCAAAGAAAGGATCCTTTTCTTCCCCGTTTATCCTTACTATAACGGCGTCGTTGTGAAAGTTACCGTCAATATAGTATGCCACCATATGGTTGGAGTAACCTCCACTCAAAACCTGAACAAACAAATAAGAAATGGTTGGTAACTCTTTCCCACATACAACAAATCTGCAGCAGACGACTTCAAAAATATCTAGGCAACATTATTGAAATTCTATCAATGAAACTGTTTATATTGAAAAACGTTGAAAAGATTGTGGTTAAAGGAGTAAATGTTGAAAACATTGTGGCTAAAGGAGTAAATGTTCATTATGGAGCAATTTTTCCTTTAGCAAAATTGTTTTTTCAAAAGTCGTCTGCTGTAAATGTTTCATAAAAGTACATTTGCAGGAGAGTAAGAGTTTAACTACAGTGTATGGTATATTCCCTGTGTATGGTATATTCACTGTGTATGGTATATTCACTGTGTATGGTATATTCCCTGTGTACCCCTGTGTATGGTATATTCACTGTGTATGGTATATTCACTGTGTATGGTATATTCCCTGTGTATGTGTATGGTATATTCCCTGTGTATGTGTATGGTATATTCCCTGTGTATGGTATATTCCCTGTGTATAGTATATTCACTGTGTATGTGTATGGTATATTCCCTGTGTATGTGTATGGTATATTCCCTGTGTATGTGTATGGTATATTCACTGTGTATGGTATATTACCTGTCTATGTGTATGGTATATTCCCTGTGCATGTGTATGGTATATTCCATGTGTATGTGTATGGTATATTAACTATGTATGTGTATGGTATATTCCCTGTGTATGTGTATGGTATTTTCCCGGTGTATGTGTATGGTATATTCCCTGTGTATATGTATGGTATATTTACTGTGTATGTGTATGGTATATTTACTGTGTATGTGTATGGTATATTCCCTGTATATGGTATATTCCCTGTGTATGTGTATGGTATATTTACTGTGTATGTGTATGGTATATTCCCTGTGTATGTGTATGGTATATTTACTGTGTATGGTATATTAACTGTGTATGTGTATTGTATATTCCCTATGTATGGTATATTAACTGTATGGTATATTCCCTGTGTATGTGTATGGTATATTAACTGTGTATGGTATATTCACTATGTTGTGTATAGTCACTGTGTAGTGTATATTCACTGTGTATTGTATATTCACTATGTAGTGTATATTCACTGTGTAGTGAATATAGTGTATATTCATTGAGTAAGTGAATATTAATTGTTTAGTGTTTATTCACTGAGAAGATTTATATTCAGTGTTGTGTATATTCACTGTGTATTGAATATTCACTGTGTATTGTATATTCACTGTGTATTGAATATTCACTGTGTATTGTATATTCACTGTTTAGTGTTTAATCACTGTGTAGTGCATATTCACTGTGTATTGTTTATTCACTGTAAAGTGTTTATTCACTGTGTATTGTATATTCACTGTGTATTGTTTATTCACTGTAAAGTGTTTATTCACTGTGTAGTGTATATTCACTATTGCAATGTATTAATATTGTATTGATTTATTGACACTAATGTTATAGCACTCTTGGTACTTTTGATTTTATATGTTGAATACTCTCCTATGTTGAAGGTTGAATAAAATAATCTTTTCGGTAATCTCAATGGCAGCCGCCTTGTTTATTACATGGTGTCAGAAATATCGCTCATCATCGGCGTAAATAAGAAGTTACAGACAAAAATATCTGTGCAGAGTTAAAGAATAAATACTTTTCTACATACTAATAGAGTTTTGTAATGGCAACGAAAGGTATTAGACCACTACCAGAGTTTAACCCATCGGACGCGAGTGCACCGGAATGGGAACTTTACAAGCGCGATTTCCAGATACATTTGGACGCATTAGGACTTGATGACAAGCCTGGTAGGCGGAAGGTCGGCGTGTTGCTAGCCAACATGGGCCGCGAGTGCGTGAAAATATATGATGCATTTGAATGGGCACCCAAAATCGTAGCAGATGAGGAAAATGGAATTGTCGGCAGGCCAGCAGAAGACAGGTACGATTTGAACACTGTCTTTTCGAAATTAGATCGGCATTTCGGCGTGCATAACTACAGGAATATAAAGAGACAAGAATTCCTGAACACTAAAAGGGGAAATATGTCAATCATGGACTACATATCGGAATTAAAAAGAAAATCAGAGCACTGCCAATACGGTGAACAAAAAAAAAGGACTTATTTGTGATATGATCATTAACAGAGTGAAGGAAAAAAAATGCTCAGAGAAGTTAATGGAAATACTGCCGGAACAATTAAACATTGTTAAAGTGATGCAGGTATGTAGACAAGTTGAATTAACCACTGCTCACTTGAAAAACGTTAGAAGAAAGTCCAATCGTAAAAATGGCTGAAACGTCACAGCCTTTTCGAGGAAACCGGACACATACAAATAATTGTCCCAAGTGTTGTAGCCAACATGAATATAGAAATTGTCCTGCTTACAACAAAATGTGTGACACTTGTGGTCTATCAGGACACTTCAGAGCATCAAAGTTGTGCAAGGGTAATGCGAATAATTCATCTAGTCGCAGAGGTCGAGGGTCGAGACGACCATACCGTGGTCGTGGCGGCATGCGCACAAGAGTGAATTACGCAGAAACAACAGAGGATGACGATTTCAATGAAATGTTTCAACAGTCAGCATCAGTCAATGACGTGTTCATTGTGAAATCAGGTACAACTGACAACAAAGATTGGACAGTAAAATTCACAGTTGGATGTACAGAACTGCCATTAGAAATAGATAGTGGTGCGATGTGTAATGTGATAGCGAGAACAGTCGCGGAAAGATTCCAAGGCATTGCGCGTATTACGGAC
>JAUELF010264629.1:0-11161 GCA_031471495.1 Clinocardium nuttallii | reverse complement strand
ATATTCTCAAGCCGAATATCTGGCCTCAAGAGTGTTAACAAGATTTTCCTTCAATTTGACCTAGTGACCTAGTTTTTAACCCCACATGACCCAGTTTCGAACTTGACCTAGATATTACTGAGACAAACATTCTGACCAAGTTTCATGGTTGATATCATCATCACCATTATCACCATCATTCCCGGACCACGTTGGTTCACAGTGATGTTACAAATACTTCGCTCTGGTATATTGCTTGTGCTCAGTTGTATGACTTCGGGTCGAAGAGAAAAGAGGGAGAAATGCAACGGGAACGGGGTAAATGTTTAACTATTACTTCTACAGCAATGCTGTGGAAGCTGGCTTTTGTAGCGACGTTGGAAGAGGGGTTGATCGTTTCTTAAAGCTAAGGAACGTTCATGGCATCTTGTGCCCGGTGGCTTAACTCCGGTACACGTTACAAATACATTTGTCAGAACTCAGCGATACAAGTTCGCATGATTAATTCAACTGCAGTTTCAGCGTATATTAGTATTTACTTAATTCAAGTGTGTCTCGACGGTAAAGGCAATCTAATTTGTATTGAAACATACAATACGCTGCTGTTCGATATATTTTCTGTAGATTGGATGATTGTTCCTTGTACGCACTCAGCAGCGAAAGTTTATAAGTGGGTCGTTTAAATCCACCTCACCCTACCACTAAATTAAATTATCTTTCTAATAACGACGTGCGATGGAGGTCAAATTGAATTATTTACCGATGAGATACCCAATGGTATTTCTCAGTATTTCATCACAGACATTTAAAAATAATGATAATAATAATTAATAATAAAAATGAAAATAATAATATACCTTATTTTCTCCGAACACTTTTTGTTTGAATAGTAAATATGCTGTGTTGTGCATAGTGCACAAGTAGCATTTTATGGTGTGTTTTTGAAGACAATAGTTAAGATTTTGTCAAAGAGAATGTGCTACAACATAATTCAGAGTATGTCTTCGAATGTGAAGTGCAGTTTTCTGAAATTATATAATAACGAATTTACTTTGATTGGTTTCCAATCACTTACTCTTTGACGTTCAGTTCCAAAACACGAATTTGGAGTGAAACGTTTACAGCCGGACAAAAACGTGATATGAGAAGATTTTCCAATTGTTGTTGAATAATACCACGGTCAGACGTCGTCAGGCTTCCACGTAAAACCAAAACATCTGAAGAACACATATGTTTTGACACTTTTCAGTTTTTCATTTTAGACAAACATGTAGTATTCGTTTTGAAAAGTTAATCGGCCCTTTGGATATATTTTTTGGGGCGATACGTCTAACCTCAGTTTTGACCTAGATGTTAAACAAATGATAAAGATTGTAGACCAATCAAATGTTGTATATAATGAATATTGTCGAAGAAGGAAATGAAACGTTTTGATTGGCTCATAGTTAAGTTGGCGATCCAAGGAGAGGCAGTAATAAGGTGAAGTTTTAAAATGAAGTGTTCTGCATACTAACCTTCAATTGTTTTCATTAAGAAATTATTTCAGTGAAAAAAATCAGTGAAAACGTATGAAATATAATATTTAAGAGCAAACAATTAATTATTTTTGAAACATGATACGTTTTCAGTTATTTATCGTCAATTGAAACTAATACACCTCGCGTAATCTCCAGTAATGTGACGTATATCGGCAAGCTACACTCAATAACCGATTATAAATCTTTTAAAGAACAATGTTCTAATCGAACAATGTTCTAACTTGTTCACGATTGTAATACATTACCAATTAAATTAAAACCTTTCTTATATTCAAGTCAAATAAAATGCGCAGGTTCCATTTCTTAGTGTTTTCTCACATTGATCGCCGTTTATCTTTTTTAAAGATTGTTCTTGTTTTCGTTAACCGAACAATTGATGAAAGAGGGATACAACAGCCGACCTGGAACACACATATTGTAATTTGACCGTCAAACAGGCATACCCGGGTCGACCATTGGTGTTTTAAATGCTGACTTGAAATACCGAGGTCGGCCATCCGTATTGAGGATTGTGCTGTTTCGTAAATGTTTATTATATTTTGGACGTATAAATGTCTCACACCTGACAATTGCTTTGAAAATGGCCACAGGCAAAAATATAGCGGAATGCCAATTTATTTGAAACTTATTTCATGTATTTATATAGTAATATGAACACAAGCCTAAAATACACAGATCGGCCTTCAGTGTTTGCATTTATACAGGAAACGGAAAACCGAACTTGAAGACCGAGAGCAACACCGGATCGGCCATCAATGATCGAATCTATATAAAAAATGTAACGCCGTCCTAAAATACCGAAGTCGACCGTCGGTGTTTGCATTTACATAGCAAACCCAATAGCGGGGTCATCGGTAATCGAATTCATATCGCAATAAATGGGTCATGAAATTTGAATTTACATAGTAAACTGAACGCAGACCTGCAAATCCGAGCTCAGCCATCTTTGTTCAAATGTTTCTCCCGATTTGAACGCCGACCTCGAAGGCTAGGTCAGTCGTCGTTGTTCGTATTTATAAAGCAATTTAAACGGCAATCTAACCATATGTTTCATGGCTTTCCGAAACTAGAACGTACTCTCACAAAGATACTTTTAAAGAAACTTGCTGCTTTTCCACATACACTGATAGCCTCTCGATTGAAGACGAATGACGCTTGTCACGGTGACGTTTTTTGATCAGCGGTAATAATGTTGGCGGGTTTTGTTGTTTTAAATCACATACCCTTGATTGACAGCTCGCAACACAACCGACTGAGCGACCGGGGCTCAGCTGGAAATATAAACGACACACCGATAAACGACCTGGAAGACTAATGTCGGTCATTTGTGTTCTATTTGATATAAAAACGTAAACGCCAACCCGGAAAGCCTAGGATGGACATCGATGTTCGAATTCATATTGCAAACGGATAGCCGACCTGGAAGACTGAGCTCGGCCATCCGTATGCGAAGTCATATTTCAATTTGAACGCCGACCCTGAGTATTAAGGTCGATAGTCGGTGTTCGAATTTATATAGAAATATGAACGCCGATCCGTAAGACCATGGTTGTATATCGGTGTTTGAATTTATATAGCAGTTGAAACGCTGATCTGGAAGACAAAGGTCGGTAGTCGGTATTCGAATTTATATATAGCAATATGAACGCCGTCCTTGTTAAGCGATGCCAACCATCAATAACTGCTTGAATTCCGACCTGGAAGACCTATGTCGGCCATCGGTCTTTAAATTTGTATGACAAACTAAATGCTCAACTGGAAAACCCCGGTCGGAAAAAAATACTCTGAATACTATAATCTCCCGATATCTTAACACGAATTTAAGTTAAAAAAAACGAAAACCGACCATTAGAGGTTGTTTGGGTAATAGAAATAAACATCAAAGTTTCAATTTGTGCATTCAAATGACTGTTACAGCCATTCACAGGAGGCGTTATGAATGCATAAGCGATGTTATAGCCAACAGGAAATATCTTGATCAGACTGCACTGTATATAAGGTTGATCTGGATCTTCGCTGAATGGAAAAGTAAAGAAGATCGGGTTTCAAATGACATGGCCACTTTTCTAAGTAGTAGAAATCTCACATAAGGTCCTTTTTGAAAAGTCTAGTCAGGTCATTTTGTTATTTCGTGTTGGATTGACAAAATACACTTCCATTTGATATAAAAGTACGAATGAACACACCAATCTTTATCCTTGCTTGTCACAAATGATTTAATGTTGTTTTTCACAGAATCCGACTCATGAATATATATATTTAAGCAAAGGAATCATTGATTTATTCTATTTTGTGGGAAGATGCAGTTTATTGTCATTTTTCTTTCATTCCAATCGTGTTTGGTTCAGCGTATATGCACACACGATAAAGAAGAATGTAATGTCCTAAATAACCATTATCCTACGACCAAATTTCCGAAACACTATGACTCTGACCATACATAGCTTGACTATAAGAATCATATTAAAATAAACCCTAGATCCACACCAGCCTGTGCTCCCGTGCTGACTTATCTGGTTCTACATGCGTTTTAAACACTTGAATAAACATTGAAGTAACTCCTGTTTAACAGTTCACACTGGAATGATAAAGCAAAGATGCACACAATGATATTTTGTTCACACTTTTCCGAAATGCTATAATATTCATTTCTGCAGAGTGAAACTATATTAACTGAATTCCTGTCTGTTCTTGAATTGCACAGGTATATTGTAACAGGACAAGTTAAACTATATTGACTGAATTCCTGTCTGTTCTTGAATTGCACAGGTATATTGTAACAGGACAAGTTAAACTATATTAACTGAATTCCTGTCTGTTCTTGAATTGCACAGGTATATTGTAACAGGACAAGTGAAACTATATTAACTGAATTCCTGTCTGTTCTTGAATTGCACAGGTATATTGTAACAGGACAAGTTTATTATAAATGGATTTTGATCAATTCGTATTCTGCTACTCACAGTCTACAAAAAATAATATTTCGGTCGACACACATGTATGGTCTCATGTATACGAACATTGTTGCGACGAATTTGTAATAAAACATTTAATGTCAGGACGTTTAATAATATTGTTTCAGTTATTTCAATTAATATGTATGGATAAATACATGTACAGGTCCTGTTACACTTACAAGTGGACATTGCTTTTTTAATGATGTTGCCTTTAAGAAACTAGAGCGTTACACTTCCGTAACAAACACTTGACGCAGACACTTTATCTGTGTAACGTTCCCATTTCAATTCGAAAACCGATTGCCCATCTGGGTAAGCGATGTCAATGTTTCAGGTAAGCGTTCAAATTGCTGGTCGATGCACGGTAGGTCAGTCGTTAGCGTTTGTCAATCGAGGGATTCTGAATTCGAAACCCAGCTCAGCCAACATTATTTCTTATTTTCGAAGTCCGACAAAAATCTCTATGACAATTGGGATTCCTTTTTCACCACTTGGATATCAGTCTATAAGGAAACTCGGTCAATTGTTTGGATAGTCAGTATAAATATTAAAATGTGGACTGGCCGCCTAAATATGACCGAAGATTTTAAGAAAACGGCGTTTAAACACCATCGATCAATTAGTTAATAATTCAATCAATATAAATACTATATTCATTCGGACCCCGATGGACCTTGCTGTTCGAATTGCTATATAAATTCGAACCCTGATGGCCGTCCTGGGTCTTACAGATTGGCGTAAAAATCGCTATTTTACAGCGAAGAACGATGGCCGATCTTGGTGTTCCAGATCGGCGTTCAAATTGCTATATAAATTCGAATACCGATTTCCGAGCTTGGTATTCCAGGTCGGTGTATAGGTTGCTGTATAAATTTGAACACCCATGTCCGATCATAGAGCCAACTGCACATACATACATGCTAAGCCCCTTCGTTTGTTTGTGTATATGTGCACACCTGCCAATAACGTTAGCCGTCAATGAACACTAGAAAAAACCTTCGCCAAAAGGATACTTGTACCGAAACTATGATACAATATTGATATTTTAATAAATGACTGTCAAGTTCAAACATTAAGTATTAATAGAATCTATGTAGATATATTTCGGAAGGTTATTCCATTCGCGATGACGTAATTCTTACTGTGTACCTTTTTCATATGACATACCACATATTTTTTATATGACATATCGTATACTTATATATGACTTTTGTCTAAGCCATAGTCTTCATTTTATTTTTGTAAGTGACCATAAACAGATGTCGATATTTGCAAAAGAAGGGTTAAATTTAATTGAATTTGATAAACTTGTAAACAATAAGAAACGTCGTACTTGGCATGGTACACGTCGGAGATAATCTTGGTCCGCGTGACGAACACAGATGGAACTTGTCTTCATTACACGGCGTGTCACATACTGCCCCTATATACCCAGATTGACACCAAATCTTCAATTCCAAGGCCACTCTGAAAATATATGTTTCTCTCTTTATATTATAAAAGGGACGTATTAGAAATGTCACATTTAATACGTATTCAATAGATTAGATACTTTGCCATCACTGTCTGGCTTCAATATACTTGATCATGTAAATTGATACTTTTAAAATGACTGGCTACAGGATTCACATTAGATCAACTGATTTACTGTTACTTGTATCTTTCGAATACAAAGATAAATACAGAGACGAGGTTATAAGCTCTCTTCCAGGAATACAAAGTCATCCGGAAACCACTTGGTAATAAGACATGAAGACGTGTGACTATTTAGTATTTCTGAACACAGTAACGTATATTTTAAGCATATAAAGTACTATATAAATAGTGCATTGCTTCTAGTGTGACATTACATATTGTCAACATGAGAAAAAATACTGTTTTCCGAGGGGAAGCCGAAGTTAACACTGTTTACCCGAATGTTGACACTATTTACTGTCACACTGGAAGACATGCAATATTAATTTTATTATACCGAACACCGATCGCTAGGATACAAACCTTCGCCTCGGGTAACAATATTTTTCTCATGTTGACAGTATATACTGTCACACTGGAACCCATACAATATTTATATTACACCACATATGACCATTATACTGTTACATGACACGCGCGTCTAAACGATGACGTTATGTTTTGAAATGACGTCATACACATCGGTCGAAAACGTACTGTTAGCATGAGACAGTAAGAAATTGCCCATGATGAGTATATGATAATTTAACATTACAAAGTCACGTGAGGTATAATAAAATGCACTAGTATACTTGCATAAACATTTTAAAATGAGGAATTTAAATATAGATAACGGAACCTCAAAAATAAGATCAGACGCTCACAACAATTATATTAAAAGTCAAGTGGATTATTAAAGGTAGTATTTCCTATCCAGGCGTTGATGTATGGACTAGCTTTTCACCCAATGTAGCGGAGCTCATTTGTAAAGAAATACGCAGAATGGATAACATTTAAATCTTACCTTATTTTTACCACAGTGCCATATGCATTCATCTTTTAATGCACATATTTGTTTCGTCCATTTGTCCTCATAACCAGTAGGTGTCACCGTTAATAACTAATTGTAGTGCCATATTCGTTTAAATGCCCCGGAGGACGATTGGTATTACCAAGTGGGTTACTCTATACATACTTAATTTTCTTACTTACAAAACGTCCGCTTAAGAAATATTCTTACTTACGCAACATGATTGTTTAGGATTAACACATGCTTAATCGCTCTTCGTTCTTCCGTACCAACAGACATGTTTCCGACATGTACAGTAATGTTGTCTATTAAATCACGACCACCCGAGTCTTTGTCGAATATATTTACAAACAATTTTATATCCTGAAGAATAAGAGAATGATAGATGACAAACCAAACACTTATACACTGATTGTTCAACGTTAGAACACTAAGGTGAACAACTAAACGTTTCAAAATAATCAACGCGGTAACATATCAGTCGCCGTGTTAAAACAACTTATGTTTAGTTAATATTTCTTGCAGATAATTTGATTCTTCCACACGACCTCTGAAGTCTGTATTCCCTCTAAAACTTCCATAAACGCTTAAACTAAAATATGTCAAACACTTAAACGAAGGTTGTCACAAAATATATTGTAATGTTAATCTTAGTTTTTTTGAGATAACATTAATGAAATTTTCCTGTACTATTCTGTATTAACTCTGAGGTTGTATTTTTCGTCCAATTAAGTAATGCGATTACTGTCATACAATTAATAAGTAAATGTTCTTTTGGAACTGTACATTACACGTAAGCTCGTCGGCTCAATCCCGAAATAGCCATACATGCATAAGATTTACAGGGTATGCGCATACAATTTTATAATTCAACTCTATATATCTTTGAAAAAATAGTCCCCCTGTGTCAAACATCAGAATGTGCAGGCATATCAATACTTATATACAGTCCGCATATAGTTGATGCATGCCTCGTTAGGGTTATTTCATATTGAAATAAAGTAACAATTTAAAATAATTTTATGATCGACTGTTTTTTTTATAAATATATTCTTTTGAGCAGAGAATGAAACTTGGCAAGATTTCAAGAATATTTTTATCCGTTTATCTTTTTCAATATGTTTTCTTCGCGTAAAGTGGTTCCCTGGTGAGTTATTTAGAAAGCCTTATAGAAAAGTACTGGACACACTTGTATACATCAATTCATTAGTTAAAGTCATTTTATGTATAAACCTTATTATGAAAATATAAAGAAAAGCGTTTCTATATTATATATATATAACCTTTACAACTATATTAAGTTGAAGAAGCTTTTGTATTCAGAAGTTTATTCAAATTATAGAAAACTAAAAAGACTTTTGAAAGACCACATTGACGTCATGGAAATTAATAGAAGTTGGCATGTTTTATTAAGCCATTAAAATAAGTGTCTGAAAACTAGTACATAATCTTAAATTGTTTCCAAGCAACGCCGAGTGGGGACATTAACCAAATATCATTTATCAACTGCCCCAAATAATGAAGGCCAATCAATCCGATATAAACGTACGTACATGCAGGCATGTTTAATTTAAATAAACTGTTTTGAATAGCCGTAGTCAACATGCACTCATTTACGAAGGGCATACATCTATCAACCTTTCGATCGTCATTCAGATTTCCAAAAGTTGTACTGTAACTATTATCTTTGTCTTTGAGTCAGCTCTTATGTGCTTACATATATAATTATAGCAGATTATAGATTGGCATCTTTACAATCTTACCTGATTCCATTTGTCTGCGGTAATGCTTGCCGAAAGCCGGTGTCCTGGCGAGTCAGCATATGTGTTTATATCATTAAGACTGGGTGTAGCCTTAGTCGAACTTCCTTGAAACGCTCCATTATTTAATAATCTGAATTACATTAAAATATAATGCACTATGTTTAATAAAGACTGTCGTGACCATCGGACAAGTCACTGGTTTCTTATGGTTCATGTTAGAACTAATTATTCTATCAGAATAAAACTATATTGATAATAATCAAAAAAGAAAGTTCAGGATAGATAAACTTAGATAGATGTTGAGTGTAAAAGAAGGCACAACTTCCTGAATACACATGATAAAGAATAACAAAGTCAGACATTAAGCAAACGCTTTTCAGTCCGTTAACTTATTTGTAAACTAAACTAAGACAGTCATTAATGATCTTATATATATAAAATTAAATTAGAAGTTAAAGTTGTTATACATAAAATTCACGAAAAACTTGATGTTGTTATGAGTTAAACATATGTTAATGTTGTTGTATATATATTAATTTCACGAAACAATGAATTTTGCAATGCATTAATTTGACACAGAAGTTAATATTATTATTACATTAATTTAACACATAATTTATGTTGTTAAATATTTCACACAGAAGTTAATGTTGATTAACGTTTATTTCCCGGCGAAGCTAAGTTGCTAGTTATTACATTCACACATAAGTTAAAGTTGTCTCAAGCTAATTCTACACATAATCGCTATCGAATACTACCACTGTAGCGATAGGGGCGATTGAAGTAAACAACGACTGTAAAAAGATACCCTTTCTTTGAAAGGCTACCACTTGGTGACAAAGGCAATCAAACATCGTTACAAACATTCAACACTGTAGGAGAAGATAGTTTGGGTTCTAAGCAACGAAACTCAAACGCGCACACCCTGAGTCCCTCTGGCACATATTCACCAAGTTTCATTAAAATCGGTCCGTTGGTTTGGGCAGTTTAGCGTCTCTTTCCAAACAAACAGAAACACACACAGACGGACAGCCGGAAAAGCCTGACAATAAGGGATATCCAGCGAAGCGAATCCCAATAATGTTTATATGTAATGAGTACTGTACATGAGATGTAATTGGAGTGAAGTGTTTTTATTTCGACTCCTCTATGGTGCAATGGTAGAGAGTCCACCCCGACTGCGCGAGGTCGCGGGTTCGATCCCCGACCGTGTCATACCAAATACTGGTAGTAATGGCTTCCCTGCTTGGCGCTTAGGGTTGCGGGGTTTGCATTATAAGACTGAGTGACTGGTGTCAGGATGAATTGACCAGTAGTGGGGATAACTTACCCATGACAATCCGTGATATAACTAAACAAATAAAACCAAATAATCAGTCATATTTTAGTAATTGTCATTAATTTTCATTAGAATTTATATATATATACATTAAGGGCAATGCTGTGTATTATAAATAAATATAATAACTTTTTTAACTTTTTTACGATTGCTTAATGTTTTTTGGGATTCGCTCGGTATTCCTTAGTGTCAGACCTTTCTGTCAGTCTGTCTGTGTGTGTGTGTTGGGGGGGGGGGGGGGGGGGTGTGTGTCTGTCCAAATGTTTTTAAGCGACGCTCCACAGCCCAAACCAACTGGCCGATTCCGAAATAAAAAATTGGTGAACAGATACCATAGAAGATCAGGTTGTGCGCGTGTGAGTTTCGTTGCTAAAGACCCACCCGTTACTATGCAGCAAGCAACACACCGCGATTTAAGCACCCCCAAACCATTTTCCTATCTTCTCCTATAGTTTTGAAATGTTGAGAGATGAAACTTCGGATATAGATACTTAGAGATATTTAGAAAAAAACGTATCGGTAACGGTTTTTCATTTACGCCTTTGTTTCCAAATGGTAGCCTTTCAAACATAGCCGTGCTACGCATCTATCGAAAAAACGCATTTTATGAACCCAAACCATTGTTCCATCTCCTCCTGCGTTTTTTAGTGTGGCGAGCTGAAAATTCAGTTTAAGATACTTCGTGATATTTAGAAAAAACGTATCCATAGTGATCTTTGATTTAGGCCTATGTTTCCAAATGGTAGCCTTTGAAACAGTCGTTTTTAGCAAGGGGCTCGTTAGAGGCAATTGCTATAGTAGCCACATTTCGAAAAGACGCATCAATTTGAGACTGGAATCTAGACTACTGTTTTACGATATCGGCACTGAATTACATCACATCTGTCTTTCTACACCAGCTTTCCATTTCCGAACATCATCCCGGCGTTAGAGAGATGTCATGGTGGTTGCAGATCGTATATAATGTCCATGAAAGAGGATGATTTGTGGAATATCTTTTAAAAAATGAACTGACTGTTGCCAGCTAATACCCATGTCGGTCATTTTGTACCGCCAATAGTTCCTGTCTAAAAATCAAAATAATGAAAACGTGTTGGCAT
>JAUELF010264618.1:0-11161 GCA_031471495.1 Clinocardium nuttallii | reverse complement strand
GCTAGAGTCATGTTCAAAGTCTTAGTAATGGTTTTCCGTGTCATCAATGGTACAGCTCCAGTATACCTGAGGGAAATGTTTGTTTCTACTCGACTACGGTACAGACTACGATCACAATGTGACAAAACTAGCAGACCGATAAATGACCGTTGTTTGCTCCAAATGGTGGAATAATCTACCGAGTTATCTTAAAAACATTCAATCTGAATCCAGTTTTAGATTAAAACTGAAAACACATTTGTGTAGTCAGTTTCATGAACAATGAGTGTGCTCTGGTTCAATACAAAATACATGTAGCAATATAAAACAGTACATATACATGTCTAAATCTAAGTTCTAAAATCCTGGTAATATATTGAATGTACATGTTTCAAATCTGTGTTATGTAATTGTGAAGCGCAATAGAATATTTAATAATTTTCTCGTTGAAATCGAGCAGACACATATTATATGTGTTTCGTGAAATACTCATAACGCAGGTGACGCTATCACTATATGTGACATAACATAACAAGTAACGTGTATTAAATCCAACACGGGTAAACCATCTAGACAAACCGTATTATTCGTTGATATTTTTTGTGAAAAGGCTAACCACACTCTACCAACATCGCTTTGTTATACAGCAACACAGTAGAACTGGTAATTGTTCCTATATCCAATTCCAATTACATAAAGTTGTAAAAAATTATTTTGCAACTACATTTTAGTTACTTTCCAGGAGACAAACACGTTACTGGACAACATATTTCTGCAGAGGAAAATAATCGAACTCTATCCTTACAGTTTCTAAGATCACTTATGTTTTAAATAGGAATGCCTGTGAGAAATATACGACTTGTTCAACGTCGAATTATTTTGAGGGTTTACATTTTAGGGATGACACGAAGCTCATCGTCCACACACCTTCGGAATAAAGGTTTTTACGCCTTTAGTGACATCTACTCTGTTACACTAGAGGTAGAATCGAGTCACACAATGACCAGACCAAAATAAGGAAATGAGTGATTTATGGACACACACCTAGGATGTATAGATACTACATTTGAAATAGTTATATTGACGTATGTTGTTTATTCATTAAATCTTATGAATCTTACGCCGTCCAATGTGGCTCCTGTGAGCTTATTACACGCTGATTCACATTCATTTTCTGTTGCGAAACGGCATCGTATATCATCCCCATCAAGGTCGAACACTGAAGCAGAAAAATAAATTAGCTCTTATAAAACCATCAGTAAGGGCGTGGTTGTCATAGATCCGGATCAGCCAGTACGTCTGTGTAGTATGATTTGGCTCTCCATTGTTCGTTGATTAGTTACAGAAGATCTGAAGACACTTCTGTAAACAGTATTATTGTTTTCTTAACATTAATACGAAGGCAGTTCTCAATCAATATATTCATTGCGCATCGCTCAATATGAGATTTATAATGATAAATTATGGAGTATAACTTAAAGGCATACATTAATTTGCAGTTTTCATTTAAATTGTCAGATCGTTTTTACATCCCAAACCTCAAGCCCAGACGGCTTAGTCGGTTATGAATAAACATATTAATCCAGAGTCGTGGATTCTAATCCCGACTCTACTAGTACCTATTTCGGCTGGCGAGAAATAGGCATTGGAAATAGATTATTTCCCCCCACTGGCTAACAACTCTATATTCTATATGGGAAGGTCGCCAGTTGATTGCGACGCATGTTATGTGCATAACTGGTGCTCGGAAACCAGACAACTACATTGGGTATACTCGCCGCCCTGATATAACCCAAATGCATTCCAATCAATCAATCAATCATCGTTCATCTGAGTTTATACCTGTGAGGTCTATTTCATAGTTACAGGATTGTTGCATGACAAGCACTGGTATCGTGTTTGTGACGGGCGGTTTGTTGTACAGTCCATTATCTATACGGATTGCAGTTATAGTATTTGCAAACAGATTCCACGAATATGCCCCACTCCAACTACCTCCCCATGCGCTACTTGTGTAACTATAACTGTAAATAAATGGATGAAACGTTGAGTATAATTAATATTTGTTTAAAGTGAAACTTATGTGTCATGGTAATTTGTACATATGATCGGCTGTGGAATGTTCGAGAGATCAAGTGTCCAAGAGGACGAATTCTTACCCGCGTGAATAAATAGGTGAAGTATTATCCAAAAAGGTAATTCGCCTTCTTACGGTTTCATTGGATAAATATTGAGTTGTATTTAACCACATGAATCATACTTTGCTGCAGAGAAGACGCCATTCTGAGTTCTTCCATTATCTATCGCGACAACTAATTTGCTGCCCTAATTGAGTATGAACTATGTATCAACCAAAAGTGATTTTATTCCACAGTCAAATCTGAGGTAATGTCGGAAATATTGTAAGTGTTTCAATATGCTAAATAAACAATCCTAAAACACCCAGCAATGATGGTCTTCAAATATAAATGCATACTTAACGATTTAATGCGGGACTCGCGGTTAACTTCTTTAAAGGTATTTTCAGTCGCCAACAATGGAAAAATGACTGGAAGAATCGAATTCACCGTGCAACACCATTTAACCCTGTTTGTGGATGTTCGTATAGTCGTTTTAAAGGTATACGTTCGATCATTTTGAAACGAAACTATGTTAAAATTGTTTCTTGTTTTGTTTGTCTTAATTTTACCAAATAAAAATAACTGCACATACCTTGTTGAAACCGTCCCTTTCGATACAATACATGAATGCCAGCTATACGTGCCGACCGTATCTGAGCATGGTGAACATTCTGAACAGGTCGATCCGGCCCAATATGTGCGTAGAAGGACTGAGTACTGCAAACAAAATGTTAATAATATTTTGTATTGAAGTATCCAGTTGAGTTGTTCAAACTCGTATGCACGGGCGAGAATCTAATCCTGGTTTATATATGTTCAGTTATATGTGAGATGCATCAGGTAATCTGATTGTTTCTCAGAATCGGTATCACTTTAGAATAACATTGGCGAAAATCAAGTCCTAGTATTGTCACTTTAGTCATGATTCTCTTAGATTGCCTTCAACAGTTATGGGTGGAACAGATTGGCAAGAGACAGGTCATAAGCCCTCGTCTGAACTGAACAGTAATAATATGTATTGACCAATCACCTCGTTTGATATACTTACTTTATCCTGTTTTACATGTACAACTTCAATGAAATGAAAATGATACAGAAATCGCCACGCTCTCATTGATAAGTCGATAAAGCTGTAAATGTTGTCTGGGGCTCTGAAATACGGGACTAGCACTGCGACTGATGCATCGGTGTTTGGATAAACAATAACGTAGATAAAAGAAACAATTTGTTTGATTTAATTGTAATGCTGGGGGATGGAAAGGTCAAGTGTTTTTGTTTTTAGGAAACGCATAGGATGAGGATTAACAAATCATTGGCTTTAAACGGGCAATATATTAAACTAGTATATCCTTTTAACTACCTTAGGTATTTGTCACTGTATCGGCTCTTGTTTGATACACAACGAGTTTATTGTAGTAAAAGAAGTAAAAGCCGAAATGCGCTAATTGGTAATACACGGAAATATGTATACATCCTGTGGATACACATTGACTTATTGGTGTGAAATATAAGGTTTTTCAAAGTCTTAACAAAAAAACCCGCCTTGACACACAACTTAAATGTCAGATAATAATAAGTCGGAAGATATGAAGAGTGTATTAAAGTTAAATAGTTATTTATAGTTATGGGTTAAATACCGAGGGTTTTTAACTTACACATTGACGTATGGATGTGAAATATAATGTTGTTCAATGTCTAAACAAAACGAGCGAATCCTTCTTAAAGCCTTGATACACAAATTACATGTCAACACATTAATAAGTCGGAAGATAAAAATAGTTTAATATAGTTAAATAGTTCTTTATAGTCATGGATTAAATACCGAGGATTTTTAACTTTTTTTAGGATTAAACTCCTGGAAAGGTGCTAAGTTATTATAGTATTTAACAGCTTAGTGTAAACAGTTATACTACAATATTTTGTGCAGAATGGACATTATGGTAAAAAGTTTATAACTATTATTCAAAAGGATCACACATTACCGACAAGACACAAAAGGATGCTTTTTACCTTCATTTGATTTGTCCAGAAGAACATCCGATTTTCGATACGTTTGAAGGTATTGAGGGAACAGAACGACCTTGAAGATTTTGACAAATATGTAGACGCAACGAATGGTTATTGTCAACAGAAAAAGAACATTTCATTTGAAATACACACATTTAAATTTTTTAAGTTCTGATTCTTATTGAGACAATCCAATACTTGTGTACACGTTTGAGTAAATAATATTGTGAAGTTCTCGAAAAGGATGACAGCATAAGAGAGATCAATTGTTTGTGAACCTCTCTAAACAGAAACGTTATCAGAGAACATGGTCTTGCTTTGGAAATGAAGTATGTAAATACCAGTGCCCACGGAAGAGCATACTTAGGAGTGGCATGGTGGTCTAGTGGTTAACACACTTGACTGTCAATGCAGAGGTCTGGGGTTCATATCCCGGTCCGGGTTCTGGATTTTTCTGTTTGAGGTGCTTTAAGTGTCTCCCACTTAACTAGAGGCCAAGTACTGGAAAAAGTGCCTCGCGTATATCGGTGCTGTACACTGAGCACGTTAAAGAACCAATGGGTCTTTTCGGAAAGAGCTAGGGTATCGCACCCGGACTCCCTTGTATCTAACTCTGTCTCTTGAATTTTTCTGCACCTGTCAGATGTATGTACACTTTATAGTGTACATTACCAAATGGGCATATAGAAGCTAGAAATATTATGCTCGATCAGAGCAATTGGTCTCTATAATTACATACGAATGTGAAGCTACAATTGAATTATAGTATTGAAACCTCTTAGTTCTTCCCTCAAATTACAAACAATTGATGACAATATCACCAAACCAGAAACAAAATCAAATTAGTTATTAAAGCTGTCGACACAACGGGCATAGGCCAAATGATAAGTCGTGTACGGAAAAGGCAGAATATTGCAGCACATCATATGTCATACAATTAGACGTTTTGCAAGCTATTGACGCTCGTTTCTCATAACAAAACCAGCTTGGAACTCTATGAAGTTATTGTAAAATAAAAGATATCAGATAAACTTTGCGATTTGAAAACAAAAGCGAGTGTTGGAAACATTACTGTTAACATGAAAATACATTCTAGTGCTACATGCACATTATTAGTACATGTAGATACACATAATACTATATGAAAAGTAAAAAACCGTAAACATCTATTGTAAGACAAAACACTGAAAAGTATCTAATTTCCTATTGATCCAAAAAGCCATTACCTTAACGACAATATTGAAGAGTAATAATTGCTGGCCCCAGAAGAGAAACATCTACTTTCCTACAAAACAGCTATTTATAGCTAGGCTTATTGCAGATAATACGAATTGCTGAGGCTGTGGAAACAGTTGTACATTTTGTTCAGAGTCTATCCAATACTGTTTTTGGGGACATTGAAAGATATTCAAATCGAGATACCGAGAAATGAATCCGTTCTACCCGTCGTACAACACATACGTTAAACGTGGTAAATTAGCTTGTAATAATCTTGTGGATTTATCAATGAGTGGTAATACCCACATTTCCAACTGCATGAAAAGACGAAAGATTGTTGACAAATTGAACATAAGTAATGCTCAGCACCAAACATAGTGATCTCCCGTTCCGAGAGAAATTCAATATTTTCCCGCACAGATGGGTTTCTACAAACACACATGATAATTATTAAATATTTGAACATGTATGTCTATGGGTCACGAGTTATCTGAACAAAGCACCAAAGCCACACTAGTAAGATTAAAGCTGTTATATATTCACATCAGCCGTAACATTCAAGTTATGAGAGAAATTCTCTGGTTTTTGAAAATGTATGAGCAATTTCGACATTATGCAACACTATTCGTTCCTTTGCGTGAACTGACCGAGAAAAATACAATTAAAAGAATGTTGAATGAAAAAACGTGCACTGCGCATATAATACCAAACTTTCAGTTAACACCAAAAACCAAACTTGAAGTTGATGCATCTGCAATAATTAGTAATGCTTGACGACGTATAATGCCTAGCTACTTTTAAGCGAGTGTGTAGAATGTTCATCTTCTGTCTTCAGACCTATAGGTTCATTCCGAGCCTTGTTTGAGTCAGGATATATTTTTAAGCCTGTTATACACAAATATCATTTTAACATATCAAATGGTTTAACCTTTGATTAGAACGTGAGGGTTCTAAATGTGAAATTGTGCATATAACTGTGTTTGTTTGTAACGTTATCCTTCTAATTTAACCCGTATTCGTGTGTCTCTTAGTACTATCTCTTCATAGTACCCTGAATTTGAACTTGCGACTTTATTAAAAAACAAACCTCATGGAGGTATGCTTAACATTTTTCTAATATGTTTGGAAAAGAGTTTGAGCAACGGTGTTTGTCCAGAACTTGAAAGTTCAGCAATTACTAAACGTAATAGCTTAATTCATTCAGGGTGTA
The DNA here is from genome assembly GCA_031471495.1 of Clinocardium nuttallii. Taxonomy (NCBI): domain Eukaryota; kingdom Metazoa; phylum Mollusca; class Bivalvia; order Cardiida; family Cardiidae; genus Clinocardium; species Clinocardium nuttallii. Next base: position 4,627 of record JAUELF010264618.1, on the reverse strand, counting down.
TTGATATCCCTTAAGATAAATCGGGAAAGGCTAATTATCCAATGGAATCATAAAACACACACTAGTTTACTATCACGAAATAGGTAGGAGTTATTGTCATTTTTTATATATGTGCGAAGAACATTCTTATATTTTATATTTAGAAAGGAATCCATAATCGATTAGAACATGCTGGCATGACATGATTTAATGAATGCCCTATACATAGTACGATAATGGTTGCATAATCGAACTTGGCACTTTATCCAAATCCCTTTATTACAAGATTTCCATGTCGGATTAATTTGGTTTTGTTTACGATGGTCACTTGTTTACTGAATCCTTTGATATTGTTCCTTCTTTTTTCCATATGATACAATGAAACAGTATGTGATTATTTTGCTCGCATATCTATTACATAACGATCATTTTCACATACCGCTAAGGACGGATACTTCTTCACTATACAATAACTTTGCAAATCAGTCACGTTGAACTTTGTTTACTGACACGCTTACAATGTTTTCTCTGTTTGTAAATCTGCATTCATATCACACGCGGTAAAAATCGAAAGGCATCCATTTTGCACATCCAGTCCTTCATGACTTATTAAATCAATTTATGTTTGTATTGACAAATTCTATAATGTAGTGCAACTTGTGAGTAAAGAACTTGACAATTTATATGAGTTTATATGTCTTATAAATTACCACCAAATCAAGATGGGTTAAATAAATGAAAGAATAAATGTAATAAACAATAGTTTTAAAGCTTACTCTTCTGTTTAGTTAAATCACTGGAGTGTGTTGATCGTTCACTTAAACATACAGTAAGGTTAACATGAACGGGGATCTCAATCGTTATGATGAACAAACATATTCGCGATAATAGGCCATAATTATACATAACACCAGTATTTCTAAATGCAATCCACAGTAAATAAAAAGTGTTAAATATGTTCTGGTATCATTCCTTCGATTTAATGTTTAGTCCAAACAAACGCATTTAAAATAGACAATATAAACACTATCAATACACTGTGCATTGTATCAGTATGGAACAATAATTTCAAAATTAATGTCTTAAGACTTTTTCTTTTTGCTGATTTTGTTCTCGTAAACTGGGGCGACTACTAGTATGTCCAAAAAGACCTCGTCAAACACAAAATGTTCCTATTCACATGAAATAACCAATATCATTAGACAATTACATATTCGTTATTTAACTCATTTGACTAATGTTCATATGTTGGTTTATGATACCTGGTCGGTAAACCACGTCATACTGCTTTTTGAACATTTCAAGAGGCGTTTAAAGTCAAAATTTTAAGAAAAAAGGCATTCGCCCTTAAGTACTTACACCTTATGTCATTTTTTTCATTGTATTGGCCTTGTGAATCCCATTTTTTTCCCGTTTGACTTTCTTGTAGTTCATGAAGTGTATTCTTTGATGATATGAATCTGATCCTGACATTAATGCAAATATATACACGTATTGTTTAAACTTTCTTTCAGTGTAATTATGCGCCAAATAAGCATATACCATTGCAATTGTATACGATAAGTCACTCATTGGATAACACATACACGTGAACCGTAATACATCACATCTGTGCACGAAGGTCAAGGTGAGGTCATTATAGCCTGGTTATACCATTTGTGAAAACAAAATGAATTAGATTTCAACCGATTAAATAAATGCTTAAGATTATTCCAATATAAAGGAAAATAAAAATACAACTTACCTGAGAACCATTCGGTTTAAGTATAATAGTTCCTCCATAAAAGTGGCTTGCAGATACGTTTAAAACACAACACAAAACTACCGTTAATACAAAAAGCAGCCTTTTCATCATTATTGCATGAGTACTTTTCACATCTGATTTGCATTGTAATGGGAATGAATTCTAAAGTTGTTTACGGATCATACTGTAGTTTAAATAAAGTGTTAATAACCAATCCACGACACACATAAACATGACCTTTTTCGAGGTTGCGATCAGCGAAGATCATGATAAACCTACGATCTTTCATAGTCGAAATAGTATTGTAAACGATATCCAGATGTTATCGGAAATCAGTTATGTTTAATTTAGGACTATACAATGCTGTACTTGTAATGTTAGTGACATTAAATGTACAACCTCCGAATGACGGTTTTCGTGTGACGTGGCTCATATGTATTTAAATCGATGTCTTTGTTTCGGTTGATTTATTATCTAGTCTGATCAATTAAAAACAGATTATTCTCTAGCACTTCCGCATTCAATACACTATGTATAGTTCACATGTATTGGTATGGGCTTTTAAACCGCATACAAACATTCATGGAAAAACATGAAATTAGATCAATGTTGAAGCATTGGGTGCATATGGCATATTGCTAGCAGCGTTACAGACAAAATGCATGATTGTTTAAAGTCTTATCCATGTTTTTGATATTAAATTTCAATTTGAAAACGTCATTCAGAGTAAAATATGCAAAGGTTACCCAAACAGTTGTTAAGCTTTACCCATTTTAATTCAAAAGAATTGAAATAAATGAAAACAATGGTTTTCTATTCAAATTTGCACCTTTCTAAAAAGGATGAATGAACCGTGTACATTCACAAACAGATCAATTGTTTTGCCATTATTTTGTTTTTCGCCAGATATCTTAAACCTCGTTTTACAACGAAGAAATTCTTAAGCAGACACTGATAAAGTGGTTTATAAAATTAGTTAACAGGCACTAAACGGTCGTATGCTGCAGACACTGTAGTGTATCGTTAAGTGAATGATGCATGTGTTTGTCTCATCAGGAATGTAGAGTATAAGTATAAAGTAGTTCTAGAGTAGTCTTGGTATCATGCTACATTTAGTAAGTTAGTAAGTAAACATGTTTAGTGACATGTGAATAAAAAAACAAACATATAAGAAAAGTAAAATAATTAAAAAAACACCCGGTTCCATGGGCGTACGATATATGTAGAAAGTGAGTACATTTCTATGTTCCAACGGATACATATATTTATCGACATGAGTACACATCACAGAGTCGCTCATGTAGTGTGTATGTTTCGTGGACACATGTGTCCTCAACCCCACCCCCTTATTTTTTTACAAAACATACCTACATTTTTGTCTGTCGAGGTTATTTTACACTTTACCAAATACAACAAATCTGTAGCAGACGACGTGTAAAAGATATTTGCAAAGATATTTAAACCTTCTTTAATCAATAGTATAGTGACTAAACAGAGCTAAACATAATTGTTGTAAACTGATAAATTGCTCGTTGCGATCGAATTCTCCTGTTGTAACACCGTTTTCAAAAAGTATGCCGTAGAAGCGTCAAAACGCGTCTGTATGAAGTATCTTTCGATTTTAGACAATGCCTTTGGTGATAATCCTAATAGAACAATCGCCCGCCTCCCTCCTCCGAAATAAACCTTTCAATATAGTAGCTTCCCATTGATATCTGAACATTATTTCATTTCAGGGTGAACGGCATGGAGGTGTCTGTGTTCATGTTTTTTCTTTTGTAGAATTGCGATAGCCAGGCTGCCTATCGCAATTCTACCATAGTGTTAGGCGAAGTTTTGAAGTCGCTTGACGTTAATGACCGATGACACCATTTTTACCAATGCAGTACGCCAAATAAGTAAAGAAAAATGCAATGATTCTACTAGGTAAACAAATAAAATAACAAGCCTGTGAATGTGTAAATATCATATTTAAGTGAAGTAAAGGATAAGGATATGTACGAAAGACCGGTGGTGACTTCCAAACTTCATACTTCACATTTTACACTTCACACTTCATACTTCACACTTCAAAGATAATATGTTTGAAGTGTGAAGTGCGAAGTGTGAAGTCATAGATAATATGTGAAGTGCGAAGTGTGAAGTGCGAAGTGTGACGTGTGAAGTGTGAAGTGCGAAGTGCGAAGTGTGAAGTTTGAAGTGTGAAATGTGAAATGTGAAGTTTGGAAGTCACCACCGGTCTTTCGTACAATTGTAACCAGTTTATGTTAAGACAAGTGCGTGATTTTCTTCAGTTTGACCAGAATCAGCAGCTTTCTTTAATGAATCTTTTAATTATAATGTATTTTCTGACAAGTTGTTGCATACTACGTGTTAAGCGATTTGGAGCCTTAATGACTCTCCGTTTTCAAATTTAAATTTTAAATTACAAATTTTATAATTACACAATTTCAAAATTTCAAATTTCAAAGTCTTTTTAACTCTCCGTTTTGACATCATAGAGAGGCTACACTTCCATTCATTTGTCAAAAGATCCGTCTATGACTTAATTACATGTAGACGGACACTGGAAACTCTGTTGAGTGTGTTCAGATTGACTGAACCTGCATTGTGCGGGGATGAATAACGAACCCAATTCGCGGAAATGAATAACGAATCCTATTCTAGGAAATGAATAACGAATCCAATTCGTGGAAATGAATAACGAACTCAATTAGTGGAAATGAATAACGAACCCAAATCGCGGAGAAGAATAACGAAACCAATTCGCGGAGAAGAATAACGAAACCAAAACGCCAATCACGGTTAATATACAAATGAGCCGTCGGCCGAGCCTCATTAGCTCAGTCGGTAGCGACGAGGGCTGTCAATCCAGGGGTCGTGAGTTCGAATCCCGGCTCGGCC
>JAUELF010264606.1:0-20327 GCA_031471495.1 Clinocardium nuttallii | reverse complement strand
TTTAAATTTCGAAAATCGTGAGTTTTTCCCTCACGATCGTGGGGGTTGGATTACGTAAGTCAAATCGTGAGACTCACGATTCAATCGTGAGCATGCATTTATAATAGCCATAGTATGTTAAGTTTAAAAAGTCATCTGCCGCAGATGCATCAAAAGGTTGAAAAGGGTTAAGTTTTGTTATGTTTCTTACCAATTTCACAAGATGAAATAAAAAGATATGTTAGTTAACAGTAAAAGGAAAAACATGGTGTTGGCAAGTCAGACAATGTTAAGTGCATCATAAAATGTTTTATAACAAAATGAACCCCTTACTTTAGAGACTTGGTTTAGAGTAATCTAAATTTACCCTAACTCTACTATAATTCTGTATTTTAAAAATTGACTCCTCCACTCCAGCTTTGCACCTGGACGAATTCATAGCCATTTCAATAGTGTAGAGCTCATTCAGACGGTGTGAATGTGTTGGTTAACCAGCCAAGCCACTGTAGCTCAGTCCGTAGAGACCTGGGCTTTCAATCCAGGGGTTGTGCCAGTTCAAACCCAAGCTCGACGAATATTCTTTCCGATGTTTGACAAAAGTCACTGTAGGAAGCATCATTCGTCTTTCACCAATGGGCTTACAGTCTTATGTGAAAAAGCAGGCAGTTGCTTCTGGAAAGCATGTTGTGTGGAGTACTGGTGTGAGAAAACCAGGAAACATATATGAGTAGGTGAACTGGCTGACGTGATATGACTGAAAGATTGTTGAAAACGGCGTAAAACCTCAATCAATCATAAAGGGTTAATCCTTTCCCTCATACAACAAATTTGCAGCAGACGACTTTGAAAACAAACCCACAAAAATATGGAAACATTCTTTAAATGAAAGTTTAATTATAAAATAGTTCTGAAAACATTCTGGCAAATGGGAGATTGGTCAAAATGTTTTCAGAAGTCATCTGTTGCAGAGGTGTCAGAAAGCATATTATCTATATGTGGGAAAGGGTTAAAGAAAATAAAACTTAGGAAAGGAAAGTGAAAGTCAAAAGAATGCTTTCCTAATCTGTCCGACGATGTTTTCAGAATTATCTGCTAGTGAGAGATCACTGGTATCAGTGAAAACAGTTAACCCTTTCTCACCTACAACAAATCTTCAGCAGACTTCTTTGAAAATTTGGAAAGTTTCTCGAAATGAAATTTTAAGAATCAGATAGAGTTGTAAACATTGTTGCAAATGGAGAAATTGCTCATGATGAGCAATTGCTCCTTTTGACACACTGTTGTCAAAAGTCGTCTGCTGCAGATGCGTCGAAATCAAGTGCGTCTGCGTGTAAGAAAGGGTAAAATGCTGGTGTTGATAATGGGTTCTGTCCTGTTCCTATTCAATAAAAGGTATTAAATAGAAATAAAATACCTGAGTGAAAGACTGAGGCATAACATTATTTATCATAAACCCTTATGGTGGAAAGATCTTTAACCCTGGACATTACAAACAAGACAAACATCACTTTTAATTTATTAATTGATTGATTTTGGTGTAACACTGTTTTCAACAATTTTGCAGTCATATCGCAGCAGCCAATTTAGTCCTATGTACTCCGCACAATGATCTTTCCAAGCAACTGGTTGCTAATTTTCCACAAAAACTGTTAACCCATTGTTACATGAATGACCTGTGTCACATGTAAAGTTTCTTTTTATACATTTGTCTTTTGAAAACATAAATTGCTCATTATGAGCAATTTCAACTTTGGTCACATTATGTTTTCAAAATGCGTCTGTAGGTGCGTAAAGGTTTTAAAGTGGTGAAAAACATCACACATCAGATTTCACAGTCTTTGCAAAGAATGTTTTTGGTCTAATTGTATAATATGCAGGTCGTACAGTAAATACAACAAAGACATAGACACCTTGTAATTTGAGACTATTTCTATTAATGTCACATATTGTAATAAGCCAAAGTTTTTACTATAATACTAAACTTTTTGAATGAATATGATATTCTGTGCCTTTTTGCATTACCTCTATAGTATGTTAACCCTTTCCCTCATATAGAAGCTTTCTGACGCCTCTGCAGCAGACAGCTTTTTGAAAACATAGTGACACAATGTTTTCCACTTTTAGTCATATGTTATCCATTCAATTATAGAGATTTTCTATTTTTAGACAAAAATAGTTCAAAGTCGTCTGCTGCAGAATTGTCGTATGAGGGAAAGGGTTAACATGTATTTGACATTTCACAAACTATCTACATGACTGGTTAACTCCTTCTCTCCTGCAGCAAATCTAAAGCAGAGGACTTTGAAAACATGTTGACAAAAACCTAAAGGAATTTCCATAAAACAATTATAGCTTAATTGTTAAATTATTTTGAAAACATTGTGGCCAAAGGAGAAATTGCTCATGTTGAGCAATTTCTTCTTTTGTTACTATGTTTTCAAAAAGATGTCTGCTGCAGAGGCATCCGAAAGAATCCACATGAGGGAAAGGGTTAACTCCTTCCCTCCTGTAGACACATTTCTTCAAAATCCCATTTTCTTAATACTATAAAAATACCCTAGTCTCATGAATATGGATTATACCAAATTTAAAGAATGGAATGCAAATATTTTTTACAAAATCGAAATTAGAATCTATTTGGGGTAAAGGGTAAATCTTTTGTTGTTGGTAGGTAGTGCATGGTACATGTAAACATGACAATTAAGGGGAGAAACTGCTCTTTAGAATATTTTTTTTTCAGGTTTCAAAAGTTGTCTACTACAAATTACTTAAAAATGCATCCTCAATGTGGGAAAGGGAGGAAAACTCCTTTGTCCTGATAGCATCAGACCTATGATACGAAAGTCATGTGATTTTATGTAAATATTTTACAAAAAATACTCTATATACATGAGCTGAATTTTCTACTCTGTCTCAATTCTCTTATCATTCATTAATGTTTCAAACTTTCTTGAAGATATATATCTTTATTTTGGAAGACTTCGTTGACTATATATATATACACCAATTTATATCATAAAATAGGTTAAGAGAAGGTTGCGCGCGGCATAGTTCTTAATGTATTAAAATTCAGGGATTATCCCTAATCCCCCACCATTGCTGTGATAATCTCGGCCTGCTGTTAAAGTAAAGATACAATTTATAAGTCTGTCCATTGACTTGATTCATTGAAATAGGTTCATGGGACGCTGCTGCAGACATTGTCGGGGAAACAATTTTGGAAAAGGAAGAATTGCTCTTAACCCTTACCTCACATATATAACAAATAAGCAACAGATGACATTGAATGAATGTATATTGTTTAATGGCGCATCGACAGCTAAGGTCATTTAGCGCGCAATTAAATTTAATTATTCATGATCCCTGGGTAAACAAACCAGTACTAGCCAGGCTAGAAAATGTGCCTTGCCCAAGGGCGCTCCACAATGACCGAATTGCCACGACTAGGGATCGAACCAGGGACACCCTGTTTCGAAATCCCCGCCATATATGTCAACGAAAAAACAATAAAACAACAAATCTTTCAACTTGGTAGCGTTAACATAATTTCTACTTAATGCTTGGACTCTTGTGATCCAATCACTTCGGGCTCATTATATATTCACATGTACTCAATAGATAGACAACTGTTGTCCGAGCCCTTCCGGCTTCGTATAAATCAAATAAAACCAATGAAATAAACGAACATTTAACAGAGTAATTTTTGTATTAATTTGTACGCAAATCTTGGTCAACTGTATTCGAAGATCTCCCAGCTCAGTCTAAATCACATAATAAACAATGAAACAATCAAACATTCAACTTAGTATTTTTGTTGTAATGTGTATGCATTTCTTGGACAACTTCTCCCGGGATTTTCCGGCCCCATCTGTATCACACCAATTGAAGACGATTGTACTCTATAAATGGACATCTGTGGTTTGAACACTTCCAGCTTAATCTAAACATATTAATTTAAGCAAATCGTTCCCAACAAATGGACACCTGTGGTCCGAGCCCTCCCTGCTCCATCCAAATCACATACAAACAATAAAACAACAAATCTCATATATTCATTAAATGGACACCTGTGATCCGAGCCCTTCCGGTTCAATCTAAATCTCATATAAATAATAAAGCAACGAACGTAACATTCGAATTGATAGCTTGGAAATGGATTTGCAATTCTTAGACTCCTGTGATCCGAGCCTTCAGACTCCATATAATATTCATATGTACTAATTGAATTGACGCCCGTGGTTCGAAGCATTGTGGCTTCATCTAAATCTCCTTAAAACAATAAAGCATCGTATTATTCAACTTGGTAACGGGAATATGTACTGAATTATTGGACTCTTTCGGTCCATGTTTAATCAGATTTACTCATTAAATAGACTTATTTGGTCCGAGCCAGTCCTGCTCTCTCTAACTTTCATAAAAAGACAATACAACAACAAATCAATGAACTTGATGAAGTTCAGTTGATCTACGCTCAATTTTTTTTTTCATATATTCATTCTCTTTTAGCCCATCCGGCTCATAAATATATTCATTTATCTTGAATTACTCCATAAATTATACACCTGCGGTCCGAACCCTTCCGGCTCCACATATATTCATTCTCTTTTTGCCTGTACGGCTCAATATATATATTTATTTGTCTTAAATTACTCGATAAATATTACATCTCCGAGCCCTTCAGACTCCACATATATCTCCTGAAAAGCAATAAAGCAACAACACAAATGAATACCTGTGGTCCGAGCCCTCTTCACTCCATCTAAATCTCATAAAAAGCAAAAAAGCAACAATATTACAAAAAGATTGTTGTACACGACTTGGCCAAAATGCAATTACAATTGATTTTAAAACATAATTAAAGTTTATACTGGTCCTTAATATTTTATAAATTCCTCTTATTGGCATTCGGAATACATATGAGCCGTATTGCGAGAAAACCAACATTGTGGTCTCTGAGTAAAGTATCGACCCTGATCTGTCTGCGTGGACAGTGCAGGCTGATCTGGTTGATACATTACGCATATATGTCATAATGTTGGTTTTCTCGCGGCACGGCTCATATTTTCTTTACTCCCCCTCACTATGAAATCTCAGTGGTGGTGTTGTTATTTGTTCACGAGCCGATACATAGATGAAACGTTGTTTAAAGCAACATGCATATATCACAAACTAATATAATATGTACAGTAACAACTGTAGTGTAACCTTGCATTTGTGCATTAACATGCAAACATCTAAGCTATACGTAAACAATCACGTTCAAAAGCAAGTGTCAACGTAATACTAAAATTGCTAAAATAATTATTGCAAGCTCAGACGGAGAGACACAGACAAAACTACTACAGTGGTGACCATGTTTTATTCACCGTGAGCAGGCTAGACATAAGTGTTACATGTTGTTTTCAGCTTCCTTCGTTTACGCGACAAACCGTAATATCAAGCCAATAACGATGCCAGGTTTCCATTGAATTCCAATTATGAATTTAAACTATTTAGTTTGGACATAAGTAAAATTACAGACACATGCACATGTCATTGCGTTTCATTTAACAGAAGCAGGAGCTAACACACAGACACGAACTCGTCATAGGTATGTCGACGTTACACTAATCGGAAGCGGATCAGACAAATATTTAGCTCGGACAGAGACACATGCAAGTTGACTTTAATATTTAGCAACCGCAACATGTAAGCTCGGGCACACAGCGGGATGAACACAAATATATACAACTGTACATAACGAGATCGGACAAATGCACGAACAAACAATTAGACCCAACATTTGCATTTTTCGAAAACGACATCTTACACATATTGCATACTGAATATTTGTTTAATCACCAAACTGTTAATGGTTTTTTTTATCAAATCCCCATATATATTGTAACCATTACTGAGTAAATAAAGTGTATGCTTTGTATTGTTCATTAATTTAGAAGTTAGATTTAAACAGTACACAGAAAGTATTAAGTGCAGAACTAAATAGTTAACTTTGAGTCCTAAATTGAGTTGTCTCATGACGAATAATAACAGTTTACATAAAAGTATTCATCACGTGACCGACTTAAACATGAATAAAGCGTTTCCTATGATATAACCACATAAGGAGAAAGTTAACATTCGAAACTGTTAGCCATACATGTAGAAGATTTGATGGGATGATAATACAATAAAGTAAATATCATTAATCGTAAAAACTCATTAAGGTCGGTTATCGTAACGTGTATGTCACAATTACGTACATGTATAATGGAGACGATTTCGAGGCTTGATGATAACATCATAAGGTCAGTAGCCATTATCGTTAAACTCACTAAGGCCGGTTTTCGTAAGGTGTATGTCACAATTACGTACATGGAGACAATTTGGAGGCTTGATGATAATATGATAAGGTTAGAATCATTCGTGAAAACTCACTAAAGCCGGTTTGTGTATTTTATATGTCACAATTACGTACATCGAGACGATTTGGAGGCTTGATAATAATATAATAAGGTTATAATAATTAATCCCAAAACTCGCTAAAGCCGGTGTATGTATTGTATATGTCACAATTACATACATAAAGACGATTTGGAGGCTTGGTGATACTATAATAAGGTTAGAATCATTAATCGTAAACACTCAAAGGCCGGTTTGGTTATGGTTTTGTTCATGATAACTTACATTTAGAAGGTTTGGAGGCCAACAAATACTATGATAAGGTAGCATTACTTCCAAAAACTTTCTAAGGCCGGTTTGTGTTAAGTGTTGGACATAACTAGATGCATAGGGAAGACGTCGGGTCATCGATAAGGCCTGTTTTTGAGTGCCGTTGGTCATATTGTTTTTATAATTTATCACATAGAGAAGATTTGGGGGCCTGATGATACTATGATTAGGTTGGTATAAATCATAGTAGAAGGCATTTAGGCCCGTTTGCGTATGCCTTGGCTCGTTATTACATGTTAAGAGAAATAACGATATATTTATATGTTTATGGTTTCAGGAATAAGTTCATGACATTTCAAGTTGGCGTTGCTAGATATCAACATGCTTCACATAAATTCTATGAATAATACTAGAACGGTGCAGATACAGCTCAGACTGCGCTGATACACTGACATATCTTGTTCTACAGTTGTTGTAAATGCCTGGCGGTTGGTATTCGTAGAGCGTCGCTTACATATACTTCGAAGGTTTGGAATTTGTCGTGACGAGCCCCTTGCTAAAGACGGATTTGTTTGACAATTATCGCTGAATCTTGATTATATGTTGACAACATGTGTGAAATATAGAAATTGTTCGTTTGGAGTAATTTCTTTTTTTCTACAATGTTTTCAATAAGCTTTTTATTAAGTAAGGGATTATTCCTCCGACACATGTCATGGGTTACGTAGTAAATGGATTGTAATAATAAAACACTTAAGCTTAAATAGTTAACGTCGAGTAGTATGTGTATTTCTTGTATATAATATACATGTGTGTGTTACTAACATTCACATAACACATAATTAGGAGTATACATATAAGCAATAACAGAGTTCAATAAACAATTTCAATTTATCAAGCATGAACTATCTTTCAACGGGTTTCATTTTTAATATTATATGTGAGGGTATTCGTGTAAAGTAGTTTGGACTATAAATAAATACAAATATGGGATTTATGAGAAATCAGACTACAAGAATATTCGACATGCAATAGTGCAATGTGAACAATAACAATGGTATCGATGTATTTGCTTCAGACATACGGGCGACTCTGAAAACTTCTATAAAAGATGATGTTTCAAAACATTAATATATTAAACATGTCATTTTATAGCAGCCGACGTATGTGATTTGTCATTTGTTTACAAATTCTTTTTTTTTCTTCCGACTGATGTATTTCAAGCATTTAATACCTAACTGAAAAGTCTTGTGTTTATAGACACCTTAATCCAGGGTGTATCCAGTTTGTCCGAACACACCGATTGCCCAGTGTATTAAGGCTCTCTTAATACGCATACATAGTGTTCAATAGTGAAATACATTATATTAAATGTTCCAAACCAAACACTAATGGTAGCGACGTCACTAAGTATATTACAGATTTAATTCCGTGTTATTGGATGACAGGTACAAAGACAATAAATAAGTAAATAAGTAAATTGTTTATTACTGTGACATGTGTTATATACATCAGTAAATGAAACAATAAAGAAAAAGAGAACACCTGGCCCCATGGGCCAATATGTCACCATTATACAAAGTTAGCTACAAATGTACATATATAGTCACAATCATTATACATAAATTAGTTGATAAATACTAATCCATTGTAAGTATAACATTCCTTCACTATTTTAATTATAATATGACCGGATTCTTTATTATTCAACGTGATGTTATTTTAAGATAGCACAACTGTTATGAGAGTTAACCATATATGTTAGTATGTTTTTAATTTATTTTAGCATACGTTTTTACTTTGCTTAGTCAAACCGATGAAGTATTTACTGTGTAACCAACCGTTTACGGTTTAAACATAATATTTATCACAAATGTTTTATTTAATTGAAATGATGCAGTATTTTCTATGATACTGTTCTGTGCCTATAAATCACAATATGGAAACATATATTATATGTTTATTCTGTAGAGTAAAACTAATTATGTACTTAACGTTTGCAGTTTATACCGGAAAGACACACACTACCACAAACACTACTTGATCACATAAAATGATTTTATGTGATCAAGTAGTGTTTGTGGTAGTGTGTGTCTTTCCGGTATAAAGGTTTAGTGTTTCACTGTTTATTTGATGTGATCAATTATGTATATAAAACAGTGGTATTATTACGCGTGATAACGCTATTGACTCGGTAAGCTCAAGAGGCTGATGTATATTTATCACGTGGGTTAATGTTGCTGAGCCGATATGATTAAGTAGCTGCTTTGAAAATGTGTGTAGTTAAAGCCGTGTACATATCGAATGCGATATCGTTTTTGAATTAAAGTATTCACTAGTTGCTTTGTAACAATTTTAAATTGATAATTAAATCTTCGATATGTTTCAATTTGTTTGAGTTGAAGTGATCAATTATTACCTTATTTAACGTCTGTAGTTTAAACAGTAGATACCCCGTTATAAAAAAAGAATTTGTAAAATGAACGAAGGAATTAGCAAAATATCACACGTGTCAATATGTCCTTAAGTACCGTTTGTACTATAGCCAGAAGATATATCACATGTGTTTATGTTGTTGAGATAAAACAAAAATCAACATTTCCAAAGGAACCTAAGATATTTGAAACACGTCTAGGTTGTTGCGGATTTGAATTAATCAAATAAGGTACCGTATGTAGTTTGACAAGAAGATATTTCAAAAATGCCTATGTTGTTTAGTTCAATTAATAAAATGTCATAAGGAACAATATGTAGTATAACCAGAATATATTTCATATATGTCTATAGAGATGAGTCGAATTTATCAAGATTTCTCCGAGGACACCATATGTACGAGGGGTGTCTCAGAAGTTCGTTGACTTTTCTCATAAGTTTTGATTTAACAAAAAGAGTTACTTGTTATTAGCGTAAAACAATCTTTGGTCTTCATGGAATGAAATAAATGTAAAATTGCCGCATGTGCATACATATCATACTTATAATACGTTTATATGGAAACCTAGTAGCGTCCACCCGGCGCACACCAATATTACGTTACTAATTACAAGTAAGAACACGACACCCGTTTGGCTTTATGTTCCGTAGACAATTGTCCCGACACCCATCTTGCACACACTTTATTCCTTTGGATTTGAAGCTCAGTTGATGACATTCTAACATTTAACCGCCTGTCTTTGTGAATAATGTCTCGGACCTTCCACACCACCGTTGATCTCACATTCGGGAAACGGCCACACCGTTTATCGTCTGACGCCCATCCTTAAATCATCCATGCCACTTAAACACCAGAGATTTGCTGCAATTCTTGCCAGACTCTTTCACCGTATTAAACGTCTGCGTAGGTATTTTCCCGAGCGCTTCACAAAACTGTACCACTGCCGTAGTTTTACGTCGCCACTTGATGTCATGATTTTGTTAAGTCTCTTTTAGATACGACGTTGTTGCTTTTACGATATTTCTGTATATACAATTTGTTACAAACATTAAAATAACGGAATAATGACCTCGTAACGTCGCATTAACGGCAGACGAAATTGTGAGTAAAACGCACGACGAGAACTTACTATTTTGCGTATTTAGGAGACGACATTGCTTGTATTTAGTAACGTAAAAATACTGTTCGCCGGGTTGACGTTACTAGGTTTCCATAGAAACGTGAAATAGGTATAATATGAATGCAAATGTACATTATGTCATTCCATAAAGACCAAATATTGTTCAACGTTAATAACAAGTTGTTCCATTTGTTAAAACAAAACTTATGAGAAAAGTCCACGAACCTCTGAGTAGTAAGCCTATTGCCGGAATACATATCTCACCTGTTATGGTGTTGAGATAAAGTAATCCACATTTCCTAAAGTACATCAGCTATTTTAAACATGTCTATGATAATGAGTTGAATTAATCAATATTTTCTCTAGTGTATCGTTTACAGAATAACCAGAAGATATATCACAGTTATCTATGTTGTTGAGTCGAAGTAATCATTATATCATAAGACGTCGTATGTAATGTTTTCAGTTGTCTATAATGTTGAGTTATAGTGGTCCAGTATTTCTTGCGGTACCGTATGTAATTTGAAGATAGCCTCTCCGATGGTTTCTGTACTCGCCACCAGCACCAGTACACATATCACGTTCAGCATAAACCCAGCCTTTACCTGTGTGTTGTATAAATATAAAATACTATGGTCAACATTGATACGACTTCCCCGATGACTACTTAACGTCCAACATTAATATATCATCAATTGTTAAGACAAATAGTTTCGTTCAATTATTACATAATCATGTCTACCTACAAATATACATGTTTTCACAGACATTTCATTTTGCGTGTAACCTTGATATTATCAACCGGACCCTGACCTTCGTTCAAAGGCGGAAACTATTGTGATGGTCATAAATACATAAATGGTTTTGTTTAATGAAATTGAATATGCTTAACTCGTCTGTATCCATCAATGCACTCCTATTGATAAGGTTTAACTGCGTCCATTACAAAAATTATAAATGAAATTACATTTCTAAGAGGCGATGTTTCACATCCGGATTCCATATTTGGCAACTCCATCCTAAAGCGTAATTCTCGATAGGGTGTTAGAGAGCTATCCCTATGATTATACTTATATCAAATGAAGAGTGTATTAACTGTTAATTTGTAAAAAAAAATAATCCTTCTTAGTATAATATATACATATCAACTCACCATATCGACAACTCGGACATAACCGTATGAAAACACTACAGCGTTTGGGGGTGTTGCCACTGGTAACATGAACGCAAACGACGTTGCTATTGCAGTCGGGAACATGATATACATCGGGTTCTGTTTCAAATGTACGGCCTTGAATGAAAAATCATAACATAAGCTCTACTGAGGGCAACACTGAAACAAAGAAATATAAATAAAATACACTATGAGTCAGTAAGGGACACACACTAAACATGTACATCACGACCGTGATTGTAATGTTAATTGATAGTGAATGCAACTTTAAACAATCAGCAAATCAATCAAATACACTGTTTTGCAGAGGACAACACTGAAACAATCGTAAAATTAATACTACATTTCTACCTTTTGAAATTGCGTGCAAAATTGTTAAATAAATATTGTACACGGTTACGAATTTACGGGCAGTTAGAAAGAACGCAGCAAATTGCAACAATCACACACTATGTCAAAGACAATGCATGAAGTACGGGTACCATTCAAACAGACGCAAACTTGATAAAGTAAACATCTCAGAGTGCGAGCAGCATTTCAACTAGCGTAAGCTAAATCAAATATGCTGTACAATAACTAGTTGGTGTATTACCGTGTTGAAATCACAAAACCAACCGTTCAATAAATAGGAAATATTATGTTGCAGTAGCTTTAAAGGTTTACGTAGTGTAATACTAGAGGCGTGGACATTTGATATCTCACGATACTAATGGTCGAGGGAGATGTCAAATTTACCACGCATTGAAAAGACAATACTAAAATCTGAATTTCTACTGCAACATAATACTTCTTTTAGTATATACCATTTGTAGCTTTTAAGACAGAATAAGACACATATACAACATTTTGTATTCTTAAAAAATGGAAATATATATATGGTTTATGATTGGCGTTTAAACCAGGCCCATTTAAAACATTCTGAATGACTTAATATCATATTTTAATGATGGTACATCATATTTCAGTGACGCACTATGACCATATTTGGTATTATGCGCATGTATTTGCGCAAGCATATGTCTAGGGTTAACGCTAAATGATAGGTAACCTACATGGTAATACAATGTATTAAACACATAAGCAATATCAATAATACATGGTATTTCAGTGTGGAAAATACATATAAATCATACGGTGTTTCAGTGTGGGAAACACATATCTAAATGTAAAATTAATTGAAGATAAAATATTTCATAGTGAAGACGAAATCTCAACAAATTAATAAATGATACGAAACGCTGTATGACAGAGTGGTAGAGCGTCGATCTTAAAACCAAAAGACCCGTGTTTGAATTTCGTGCTTATCTGATTGTTCATTTGAGAGCCTCCAGGAATCAGTCATCGAGTATTCAACATTTGAAAATTGCACATTTTGAAAGGCAGGGCATCACTAAAACAACCGCCCACTAGATAAATAATACATCATGTAAACGCTAGAAATAACATTACAATAAATAAACACAACATTCGGAAGTTACGGTAGCACTGGTGAATCGTAATATAAACAAATACAACATTTAATCACCCGTAAAACGAATAAAACATTTCTGAAAGCCACGACAACATATTGTCAATGTTAAATTAACTATAAAATACCAGTTGAAAGTAAGGGCACATATAAAGATCAAGACTACACATTTGAGAACTATGAAAAAATGCAATATACTATATATTTTGACTGTAGAATAACTAAATTGTACCATTCGATAGGATAGGGAATGCAGCCAAAGACTAAACCATTGCCTTAGAAAACCGTCTTTCAGTATTTTGCGATTAAGAAAGTTCAAGCAATTCCCTTCTAGGATTTCCTCAATGTCATGGCTTAAAAGTCATTGTTTCTTTATAGTGTTTTTCCTTAAACATGCACGAGTTTGCGTCTAATTTATAATTGAATGTACATGAATAATGAGTTTACTACACGTGGACACATAATGATACTCTAGAATCTGGCAAAACGATTATAGGTAAATAAGTTCAAATGAAAAATATTAACATAATTCTACTATACAGAGGTATATGTACGAGCATGGTCTAAAATACGTACTAAAGTCGCAAGGATCGGCATCATTAGGGTACACGTAGCCGTATTACTTGTTACTTCAGTCATGGCAGCTACAATATAGCACAATACCAGGTTTAAAACCCATGGCTCCAAATAGTCCAGCACACTTAGTTTGTCCCCTATCCATGCCGATAAACCAGATTCCTGTACAAACAAAAACAAGCACATTATTTATCTGACAGAACACCACCTATGAACCTTATGAAGGTTTTATTACAATTTTAGAAATATGCACGCATCAGCTTCAATCGGTTATCCTGTTCTTTGAATACATCACTATGTATTTTCCACCGAAGAGCAAAGGATACATGCTTATTCAACTGGAGAGCAACACTTGGGAACACGTTTTAAGTTAATGAACCGTTAATAATTGAGCAGCCTTTGCTCATTGAATTAAAAATCTAATAATTAGTTCATTCTAAATACCCTGGAAGCCGCTGCCATCGCAAAACCTCCTCCAAGGAGAAAGACCACGCCCCATGGTACTTTCAAAACTGCTACTTTCCATGACAGGAGAGGCTTCAATGGTTGTCGTTTTCTACCTGGGCGTATGTAATTAAAACACGATCAATAAATGTGGAAACGATTTGAAATATAACATTTTGTTTTTCATAAGAGACTATGTTCATTAATGTGTAACTTCTTATAATCTTGTCATGGTTTTTCACTTGCACAATTTGGTGAATATTGTTTAATGGAGTTGTATGCTGTTTGCATCAGTATTTGGGGAAATCGAACAACGGCCAATTTAGCTAACCATGTGAGCCATTGCTCTTTCACATCAGTGTTCTACACAACATAATTCCCAGACAATAAGTTACCTGCCCATGCAAACTTATGGCCTATGTAAAGTGACAATGATAGGCAAGTACACTTCTGTAGTTATATGGAAATGGGATACATATTGATTTATTCCTTCTTTTCCAGACTTCTTGTGGGCGTTGGTAAGGCAGCTGAGAAGGCTGGAGTGTTGATAAAACAATGATCTACTAAACTAAGAATCAGATTACAACCTGCGAGCTTCAAACTCAGTGGATCGATGTTCGGATTTCATTCTGCGACTGACCTGATAAAATCGCAAAACAATTTGTCAACAAATATTTAAAAGGTGTTGTATTGTGTGTATAAAAAGTGACAATCTCTGTTAACCTTCACTGTTCACCTGTTGGAGACATATCCACCATGTTTACACTCAATATCCGTGACACCAGTACCGGGATGCATCAAGACTAATTTGTGTTTAAGGGAACTCAAATGTACGTACCATGCGAACGACGGCAAAATATTTCTGGTATCGTTGACGGGAAAATAAACAATGAGCATGCTATAAGTATGGCTGGTACTGCGTCTTTAATGTATCTGGAAATAACTAATCATTTTAATGCCAACATTTTAAATGGGCTTGTCTTTTTTTCTAAGAATTCATAACCAATTTCAATAATATCAAGATAAAAGATGCTGTGTGAAGTAGCCGACAGTATAGAGCCCGGACTGTCGGAACGGTTGTGCCGGATTGTCTCGTTTTTCGCTGGTGGAACATGCTTCACACATTCGGTGTCTTTATGCATAGGGTTACTATTGACATCGACAATACCAACTTTGTAAAGATAGTATTTATACCAAACATGTTCATATTTTATCGTTGAGCGTATGATTAGTTAATGTCATTGCTTACAGCTAACACTGATCTGTAGGTATTTACTATATTGTAAAAGTCTAAAGGTAATTATGTGTTCCTATTTTTTGTAATAAAGCGTTCGACATTTATTTTGGGATGAATATCTGTACTTTTGGTAAATGTTTTGTCTCCGTATCATTATAGAGTGTTATAAACATGTATTTACTAGTAAATATTATGTAATCTTACGATTTTTTGAAGATATGACCCCAGCCGTACTCGCCTCCGAAATCTCGAGATACCCATAGTATGGCCAGCAATATGAAATGACTTAATACTGCTCCCTGTCCGAACCTGTAAGAAATTATATGCTTAAACTGCTCCTATCATAAATTCATTTTCTTAATACTGCTCCTGGACCTAATCTTTAAAATATAATGCATAATACTATTATCTGTCAAAAGCTATAAAATAAAATGGCATAGTACTGCTCCCTGTCCAAAATTATGAAGTGAAATAACCTAACACTGTGCCCTGTATACCACGGAATTGCCTAATACTGCTCCCTGTCCAAACCTTTACAGTGGAATAACATAATACTGCTCCCAGTCCAAATATGTAAGATAAATTGTGATTATTATTATGTAACCTTTCAAAACCTGTAAATTATATGATATAAGTATAGTCCCTGTTAAAATATGTAAGATAAACTGTCATTATTATTATGTTACCTTTCGGGAAAAATAAAATGACATAAATATATTCCCCTTCCAAGCCAGTAAAATAAAGTGACAATATCTGCTCCCTGTCCTAATATGTGAAATGAAAAAAAGCTAATACTGTTACTTATCAAAATATGTCAGATGAAAGAACCTATTACATACTGCTCCTTGCCCGAACATGTAATACTGCTCCCTATCCAACATGTGAGATGAACGAACCTAATACTGCTCCCTGCCCGAACCTGGAAGATGAAAGAACATAATACTGCTCCCTGTCCGAACCTGGAAGATGGACGAATTAATAGTGCTCCCTGTCCGAACTAGTTAGGTGAAAGAACCCAACACTGCAACCTGTCATAACCTGTAAGATGAACGAACCTAATACTGCCCCCTTTCCGAACCAGTTAGATGAACACAATAGTGCTCCCTGTCCGAACCCGTAAGAGGAAAGAAAACATAATACTGCACCCTGTCCGAACATGTAAGATGAAATAACCTAATACTGCTTTCTGCCCAAACCCGTAAGATGAAAGAACCTAATACTGCTCTATGGCCGAACATGTAAGATGAACAAACCTAATACTGCTCCCTGCCCGAACATGTAAGATGAACGAACCTAATACTGCTCCCTGCCCGAACATGTAAGATGAACGAACCTGATACTGCTCCCTGACCAAACATGTTAGATGAACAAACCTAATACTGCTCCCTGCCCGAAACTGTCCGAACCAGCTCGAACATGTAAGATGAACGAACCTAATACTGCCCCCTGCCCGAACATGTAAGATGAACGACCCTGATACTGCTCCCTGTCCCTTTTATTGATACTGCTATTGGTCCAAATATATGAAATACATTGACTTAATACTATCCATGCCCTGGTCAAACCTTTCAAATAGAATGACTTAATACTGCCACCTGTTCAAACTTATGAAATATAAAAAACATAATACTGTTCCCTATCCAAGTATGTGATATACAATGTCCTAACACTGCTCCATGTCAAAACATGTAAACAAATGACCCATATACCTTCCTTGTTCAAACTTATCAACGCAATTAAATAAATTTGCATGTTGTCGAAACCTTTAAATAGAATTGTATATAACTGCTGCCTGTCCAAAATTATAAAATAAGATGGTCCTAATAGTGCATGGCCACTATGTATTTTGAATTCGTCGTGTTGCCGTCGCAGTATATATGGCCTATGTTTAATAATTATAATAAATACAAAATAAAATAAATAGTCCATACTCTTTGTGTCATTTATTGGTAATTATATCGAGAAAATATTGGTGAACAAATATACCGCACTTCTATTGCCATAACTATCTTATTGAAATGGAAAAGTGATAAGGCGATCAACCGATAGCTAAGGCTTGGCTTAAATTTGATCCAATCATCTGCATAAATTACTTGTTGTATATAGCTAGTCTTAAAATTAAGTAGCTTTTATTAAAACTTCTTGAAGTTATTTTTTATTAAGGGCCAGGATTGAGTGTCCTCGTTGGATGAATAATACGGGCATGTCTAACACATCTCTCCAATTTTATACATACCTCGATTTGCAAATACGGCAAAATGTTACAAATGTTACCCCCTGTGTATTACAAACAGAGATGTCGGTTGAGGCATGAGTTCTGTGAATGTATTCACGCTCGGTATTGTTTTTGATATACATAACGAACGTAAAATATTGTAATCTATGGCTACCCAAATGTATCACAAAAACCAACATGCCTTTGTAAATCTACAAAGGGCATAATCATATCAAAAATAAAAATGAAGACGCCGCAGACATTATAATTTACATTACTTCTGTCCTACGGAGCAATATTTTAAAATGCATACGTGATTGGTCCAAGTTTGTCATACTCTTTACCGATGACTGCCTTCACTTTTCTGTCTCGTTCTTTGTCATTGCCTCCACAGCATTCTCTGTAAAATAGTTGAAGATTAAATCAAAATGTAAAATAGTTGAATATTAAATCAATAAATGACAGCTCTATGAGGCAAAACGACGAGCAGACAATCGAGTGAATGAATCGATTGCCGCTTAAACATGATATATAAGAAAAAAAGATAACTGAACATATGGATAAGATGTACCAAACTGGGCCGATTTAGCTAAACAAGTTGCTATAAACGGGTGTCCACTTTTAAGTGACACGTTCTGTCTTATGTAAAACATAAACAAAACTATTTGTAATGAAGTGTTTAATCGAGGACATACAATTTCTCCATTTTCACTAAAATAAAGTAAAATTCATGTTGGTATTGTCTGCCCTAGATCTAAAAGATACTTTTATCAACAATCAGAACTGCTATTGTTTTATATGATGTCGATCCACTCACTCAATGTGTCCCATTATTTAATGTGCGTCACATATGTACCTACCCACAGCGTATAAACATAATCTGCAACCATACCCAGACCAATATCAACAAAACTGCGCTAGTCGGTACCCCGAAACCCATCCAGTTGGCAAACGTGACCGGAGATTCGAGTCCGTACTTTTCGTACTCCCTATAAGTATAACAGATTATTTAAAGTAAGAGTGGCACTGTGGTCTAGAGTTAAGTGTATACAGGACAATTTGAGTACAGTCTAAACAGTGCATTCATTTTCCATATACATGTAAATTGGTCCTAGCTGTATATTTTGACCGAAAATAAGAACTCTAGGGCCTTTAGTATTATGCAAATTTACTTTGATGATATTAATGTGATGCCGTAACAGGGATTTATTACGATCAAACATAGTAATACACAGTTTGTAAATATATAACCGAAAACACTACATGTATGCCTGAAGAAGTATTATACAAACGAATCACTACATTACAAGAGAGAAAGCTACAGAGAGAGAGAGACGTTTTTGTTAAAGGCTAAACAATCTCTATATTTGTACAATAAATGTAATGGGTTTAATATATTGCATTTAGCTACAAGCAATATATTGTTATGTTAACATAAGTTATGTTTCATTATATGAATGCGGATAGGGAAGCTACTGGCGCTACTGTACATGGACAGTCTTTCTTTGTGGTACAATAAGACCTCGTTTCGTTTGACGCTGCTGATGCCTTACAAATGTTATACCTGTCATGTTTCTATCTACTTAATAGCGCTCACTTATTTAATATATGCCGACTGTGCCATTTCGTATTTTGACCTGTGTTGAGTATTAAAGATACAAATATCTTGAGATTTTTGAATTGTTAAACAGGCTGACGAAAGTATAGTTGAAACCACAAGGCTGTTATAACTCTTCTTTACGTGTCTTCGTATAATTCTTCGTTACGTGTCTTCGTATAACTCTTCGTTACGTGTCTTCGTATAATTCTTCGTTACGTGTCTTCGTATAACTCTTCTTTACGTGTCTTCGTATAACTCTTCTAAACGCGACTTAAACCACAATAATGCGTATAACTCTTCTGTATACGATTTGAATCGCAAGGCTGCGTATAACTCTCCTTATCGCAACCTAAACCTCAAGGCTGCTATAACTCTTCTTTACGCGTCTGCTATAACTCTTCTTTACGTGTCTTCGTATAACTCTTCTTTACGCGTATGCGTATAACTCTTCTTTACGCGTCTGCTATAACTCTTCTTTACGCGTCTCCTATAACTCGTCTTTACGCGTCTGCTATAACTCTTCTTTACGTGTCTTCGTATAACTCTTCTTTACGCGTCTGCGTATAACTCTTCTTTACGCGTCTGTGTATAACTCTTCTTAACGCGACTTTAACCACAAGGCTGCGTATAACTCTTCTGTACATGACTTAAACTACAAGGCTGTTTAAAACCCTTCTTTACGCGACTTTAACCAGAAGGCTGCGTATAACTCTTCTTTAAGCTACTTAAACAACAAGGCTGCGCATAACTCTTCCTGCTCTTACTGCTCGTTAAATAGTTAATTTTGCATGGCGAGGGTAAACAAAACCATATAATAATAATAATAATAATAACCCTTCTTGACGCAATTTTAACCACAATGCTGTGTATAACTCTTCTTTACGCGACTGTAACCGCAAGGCTGCGTATAACTCTTCTTGACGCGATTTTAACCACAAAGCAGCGTATAACTCTTCTGTACACGACTTAAACCACAATGCTGCGTATAATGCGTATAACTATTCTGTACACAACTTAAACCACAAGGCTTCGTATAATACGTATAACTCTTCTGTACACAACTTCAACCACAAGGCTTCGTATAATGCGTATAACTCTTCTGTACACAACTTAAACCACAAGGCTTCGTATAATACGTATAACTCTTCTGTACACAACTTAAACCACAAGGCTTCGTATAATGCGTATGACTCTTCTGTACACAACTTAAACCTAAGGCTGCGTATACTGCTTATAACTCTTCTGTACACAACTTAAACCACAAGGCTGCGTATAATGCGTAGAACTCTTCTGTACACGACTTAAACCACAAGGCTGCGTATAATGCGTATAACTCTTCTGTACACAACTTAAACCACAAGGCTTCGTATAATGCGTATAACTCTTCTGTACACAACTTAAACCACAAGGCTTCGTATAATACGTATAA